>QVRM01000518.1:0-266868 GCA_003439945.1 Dermanyssus gallinae
ATTTATAGACTAGTGAGCCGGGCGAACAAAATGACTCCAACGCCAGTGGAGGGTTTTTCGTTTCCTACAGATACCCATGCACACACAGATACACTAATTGTTGATGATAATCACAGTATAGTCCTTCTAACTGAGCTTTCTGTTGTGGGTGGTGGTTTCGCTATGATTACAGGTGATGTACTTTGAGAACCGGCGTAAATCAGATACGTACATGTGGTTGGCTAATATGCAGACTGGACCAACATTGAAGTTTCTCGTGCAGAACGTGCACACGATGGAGGAGTTGAAATTCACCGGTAACTGTTTGCGCGGCTCGCGACCACTTCTCTCGTTCGACGTGGCCTTTGACGAGCACCCCTGGTCACGACTCGTCAAAGAAGTTCTCGCACAGACATTCGGTACTCCCGCCTACCATCCACGGTCTCAGCCGTTTTTTGACCACGTATTCGCTTTTCGCCTGCTGGACAAACGTATCTGGTTCCGCAACTACCAGGTTTGATCACATTTACACTACTCTAGCTTTAAGGTTTACATCTTCATTTCTGATCGACTTGCTTAATTATGATTAACATAGCTCGTCGCGCATATACGAAAGCGAAAAATTCGCACGCATATTTATAAAGGCAAATCATTTATTAATTTTCAAGTGTTTTGGTTTCCTTTAAAATAACTCCCGCTCGCTGCATTGCACTCGTGCCACCTTCTTGCTTGCTCTTCGAAACGTTTTTAAACGCGTCTTTCGTTAATAATAATCTTTTGAAATAGAGTCGAGTTGCTCCTGCGAATTTTTCTCTGTCTCCTCAATAGTCTCGAAACGTTGTATTTTCAATTTTTTGTACTTAGCAACAGGGAGAAATCACAAGGAGTCAGGTCTTGTGTGTTGCGTATGACAGAGTGATTGCAATATTCGGATAGGTAACATCAATCCGTAAATAGGAAGATTGCGGAAATATTGTGTGTGCTTCAGTGCATTGTCCTTGTTGACAGATCATTTAAGAGTTGCTTGTCCAGAGTTCAGGGCTCTTGTTGCGGATGTTCTCACGCAATTTTCATAAAATTTGCGATAGTATTCCTTATTGACCGTTGAACTAGATGGCAAGATTTGTAGAAGATGATTCTAACTCCTCAGCAATATCTCTAATAGTAATTCGGCGATTGCTGTGTCATCACAAACTTTTCCAACGTTTTATTTTGTTATTGACGTCGAGACGCTTTCCGAACGGGGGTCATGTTTCGTATCTTCACGCACGGACGGTACCACGTACACAGAGTACTTCGGGATACTGCTTGGTCGCTATAAGTAGCTCATAGCATTTTCACCACTTTAGAATATATGATTTGGGGATTTGACACAGAAGTTTATGCAGATTCGTTGCTCCCCAGTTTCGGCTTCTTAAAAATAAATCCTTAGATCGCGGCTTTGGGCCAGGGAGCCCCCCAAAGATGGCTGGTCCTTACACTACTCCCTGTAACGGTTCACACATTCGCAAGGACCTAAATGTCATGTTCTTAACGTTAATGAAAAAAAAAAATATATATATATATATAAAACTCTTAAGTATGGTTGTTTTGTGCTTTCTTGCGAATAATAATTGCCCATAGATCGTTGAAGAGGACGGCTCGTTGGTGGAGATTGGACCACGGTTCTGTCTGAACCTCGTAAAGATTTTCGACGGGCCCTTCTCGGGAGCGATTATTTACACAAATCCCCACTATGTCGCGCCCAACAAACAGCGCAAACTCGCTCGACAGGACGATCGCTACGTGGACAGAATAGAACAAAAAGTAAGCCTGCTAACTCGCCGATTGTTTAAGTGACCTATCTTTTATTGTTTACGATGGAGTTTAATTGTTGTATTTTTTGCTTATCTGTTGCTTGTTTGTCAGATCCGTTTTTTTATTATTTATTCATGTTGCGCCAACTCTGGTATGTTTAGGTATGATGCATTAGCTGTAGAAGTGCAATGATAACAGGATAACAACAGGCTAAGATAAGGACGTTAAATTATCCCAACAGAGATTTCTATATTTACAAAGTATCTGTATTAATCAATACGTCTCAAAGGAAAACAAATGTTCTTGTGTTACAAAACGTGTGTTCTAGGCGAAGCGGCAATTCATCTCGAATTTGAAGGCGCCCCCTCCAGAGGACCCATACCTCGATGTGTTTGAGACAAAACCACCCGAGCAAGCAGTTGGAGCCGAGAAACAAACATTTTACAGGTTGGACGTGGACGCCGAAAGAGCAAAACGTCGCCAGAAAAACCTTAAGAAGAAGGAAATTAAGAAAGCTAAAAAAAGTAGACAAAAGACCCAACCCGAGGGTGGTGACGAACTGTGGGACCAAATGGATGCCGAATAGTTGATGACGCTAAGTAATTTTGCAGTGCAACTGACTGTTGTTACAGCGGCAAATGTACATTAAAATATGCTCGTGTACATACTCGGCAAGTTGACGGCGTTATCTATCCCATTTTAAGAAATGAGGTACTAATACGCATGAACAAGAGTAAAAGAAACCGATAAAAATAGCTTCTATCCGTGTTAGTTTACTGACGTATTCCTGAATAGCCACTTCCCTCCCACCTGCAGATGACGCAGAATTACTACCTCGTAGTTTCGTAGTTCGACAGTTTTAATCAGAGATTGTTTAACTTAATTGTAAGAAGGGGCAATGATAATCGCATAATCTATGGCGTTATTATCAGGAGTAAAGAAAATATCTCGTAGTCATCTCCGAGTTGACAGCGCCATGCAATGTACAGCAGATTTCAAAGCGTCTCCTGTAAAGTAAACGATAACTCGACATATAGCCTATAGAGCTACGCTAAATAAAAGTTTCTGCATCTTGTGCTATTCTAAATACGAATAACAGGAATATTTTAACTAGTTTTTTTCAAACGTAATATTTTGGTTATTGGAAATTATTAAAATCTTTATATAGACGACTTCGTTGCTTGCCGCTGAAGCGACAAAGTGATTCCAATATTAAGATAGGTAGCACCATACTGGGTTTCAAAGGTGATTTTCGTGCCAACATCTGTTTCCAAGATGGCATCGCTCCGAATGCAGTTAACATAGGAGATCCCAGTCGTACATCTAAAGGAGGAGGCCGTTTAATAGGTATTTTCTTTTACAGGTCTTGCCTGTAAAAGGCTGGATGAAATTATACAAATCGTAGTTTTGCACGAGAAAGAATTGGAGCATGACAAACTAAAAGTTACGTTTTTAGTTCGCCATCTGACTAAGTGAGCACAGCTGCCTATTGCACGACAAAAATATAGTGCGCATTTGCAAGAGGGATGACGTAGTTGTCCGACGAGGTAAAAATCTGCGTAGCGAAGGTCCTGATGTGCTATAGGAGCTTTTACGTATTCATCCAAATTATCGGAAACACTGCAAGCTGCAAAAGCAGACGATCACCGATACGCTCTGCATGCATGCACAGATCACAGCTTCATTGAGAACAACCGCATAAACATCCAGTGTAGGCTCCATATTTGTTTATTACACGATCTGCGTTTCAGTATAGATTAAGATCTCAACACAACAATACATTGTCCTAACGTCGCGTGCCGCCGATATCGATCGCAGCCCATGACTGGCCGAATGGCCCGACTTTCTCACTAAAAGCGAACTCGTTGTGATGCGCCAGTGAAGCGGGATATTTCCCATTCGGTAAACGCTGCGCCCTATGCGTTGTGGCGGAAAATTTGATTACACCCCGTCGCACGTTTTCCTGCTAGAGATCCGCACGCACCTTGAAGCCTGGCCCTGTCGGCGGCTCGGTGAGACACGTTAGTCCACCAGCAGGTTCGCTTGCCTTGCGGCCGTTGTACGGCCCAATAGGGGGCTTCCGGCCCGCCTTCAGCTCGTCGAGAATGAAGTCAACGTCTTTATTCGTCAGATCCTCGTAATAATCGTCGTTAACCTAAACAGGTCAAGGCAGGACGACACCATCTTTTCGCTTTAATTGTCCATTTGTTTGAGACGAATTATATGATAGACTATTCGAATACTAATATATATATATATATATATATATATATATATATATATATATATATATATATATATATATTATCAATTAATCAAGTTTTTATTTCACCATAAATTGATAGATTAGGTACAATACAACGATTTAGGACATCACATATTTCACTCGTGAAGTAACAGATTCTACTTCAATTTCGGTACATTCGAGTATGTGGTAGCGCCCGATGTCACATTCTCCGCAGAAACTACACCCACTCTCTTGAATAGAATCAATATATAGTATTGGAACGATAATGATATCAATGTATACGTTTGTAACATCAAAAAGCCAGCTGTGATAAAAGTTATTGCGCTAGCTGAAGCAGTGGTGTGCAGTAAGTACCTGAATCATGGGTGCATTGACACATGCTCCAAGACATTCGACAATGCTGAGGGTAAATAGGCCGTCCTTTGTCGTTTCGCCGTTGCGGATGCCTAGTTTCTTCTCGATCTGCGCCTGAATGTCCTCTGCTCCGCGCAGCATACACGGTGTCGTTGTGCACACCTGTACGTGATACTTGCCCATCGGATCCCTAATAGAAAAACGTACAAAATAATTATACATATATATATATATATATATACATATATATATATATATATATATATATATATATATATCGCTAGTTAAACAACATGTGTGTTTCATGTTCGTGAAGCGGTATGAATTGCAATAAAATACTATCGTACATTTATTGTCAAAAAGAGCTACTGCTAGTACCCCCTTCAGGAAAGGCCACGCGGCAGTAAAAATTGTGCTGAATCACAAGCAGCAATGAGGGGAACGTGGACGACGATCTACAGTACCAATTTTCTCAACATTATATAAACAATTGACATTACTATTGTTTCTTGAGAAATCAGAATTAGTCATCAACCAATTCCTCTTGCACTATCGAACTTGCTACATCTTATATATATAGTGGGGTTAATTTATTTATATGAGTTTACTATGTTAACACTGAAGTGAAAAATTGTCTCCCCGCGAACGTGCGGTCACGGGTTCTCTAACCCACGATTAGCCCAGTTGTACAATGTGCCTCGAACAGATGCTGCATTTCCTCATTGAATATTGTGCGACAGACTTTGAAGCAAGAATCCGGATGCTCTCGAGCCTCCCCTCGAATGGTTAATGCTTCTGCCCACGCCCTGAATCAGCTTGAGTGTAAGGGGGGGGGCACCTCCCCTGCACCTCCCATAGTCTCGGAACGTCAACGGACAAAATTGGTGCAGATAATCGACGCCGGAGTATTTTCTGCATTTGTTAGCCTCTTCTAACCTGGAGGCATGACCTGCTCGTTCCGCGCCTGCACAGACCATCGAAGGGGCTAATGAGTCAGTTACAGTTGTGTCCCAAACAAACATGCGGCCACGCTCAAAGGGAGCCCGAGTGAGAGCGTTAGGTCTTTTCCATCGTCCCTGGATAGACTCAAGGGGTTCCAGTACATACGGGAAGATCTCAGTGCGCGACTAAAAGTGTCGCAGAGTTACGTGCTCCAGACGCGTCCACAAGATCACCACAACGACATCGGTGGGACACGACTAGGTCAACACCAAACCACAATCATGTCCCTATGCGCGTCGTATCGTCGTCCAAAAGAGTTCCAATTCGCGGATACGGTGGGGCGTGTAACCAAACCCACGCCCCTTGACTTAACCGGCTCGAAACTTGGCTCCAGCAACAACAAAAGGGGTAATATTAATCAGACTTACTAATCACTTTCTTGCAGGGGAGCTGTCCAACTGCCCTGGTTAGCTATATTCGAGTAAGGACGGCAATCCGTATATATACGACATCTTATATATATATATATATATATATATATTGAAAAATGCTCCCGAGCACCGTCTATTACCCTCCCCATACGTATGGTTGTGCTTCGTGATGATGTTACTCGAGAAGACATATAAATCAAATACAAATTCTTCTTTCCGCGTTAGGGCAACTACTTCGCCACTCACACGATCTCGCTCCAACGGAGCGATATTCTGAGACAAAACCAGATGTCAGAACCTTTTCTTATCACCTCAGTGCTCAGTCAAAAAAATGCAGCTGTGGTCTCCTTTAGGCCAAGGCTAGGGATCACTTGCCTATTGAACATGGTGTAGAAGGTGGCCACTTCATAGGCTCTCATACGAGGCATCTTCAGGTAGTCGGCGACGTAGTTCATGGCTGAGATCGGAAGCCATCCGTACTGACGTTGGGCGAGGTCCAGCAATGGGATGAGAGCGGCATTACTGTGTCCTGAGACCAATCAACACACAACATAGATGGTGATGATACAATTCAGCAGAAGTATTTATTATGACTACCCCTTCATCAATTTTTACTATTAAACTGGAGACTGTAATATTGAGCTATAAGGCAACGTAAGCAGATTCCCATTTAGATATAGCAATAGTTTTTACCCCTTATAGTCATTGCTTACAACCAGCTCATATATTACACAAAAAAAAACAGAAAACGCTGCTGAATAAACGCCTATGCCATGTATCAGATGTAATTACTGCGCAATTAGGTAGCACCAGCCGAACTTTCTGCGCGATCCTCACCTTCCGGATAGATGCCCACGATTGCCTTGGCTCTCTTGAGATTTTCCGGCGTGAATTCGAACTTCAAATCAGGGTTGTTCTTCTCATTGTCACGATGTACAAAGAGCTTGTCGCTCTGCAACGACGAAGACGTCTGTAGGGCACGTAACGCCGCCGGCCCGGCCAGACGTGGGGCGGCTGCGACGCTTCGAAGGACAGAAGCCAACATTGGCGCGATGAAGGGGCGCAAAGCGCGCAAATTTGACTCGAACACGTTTGTTTTAACTACAGACAAATAAACAATGTTTTCGTTATTTTTCTGTAGTTGTTGCACGAACTGTGCTGAGTGGTTTGATTGAATATTATCTTATATCATATAGTGATGCAATGATGAGCTTGGCTGATAAAACGTGACGCGAACGACGCAGGGTCCAAAATTGACTTGCTTTGACACCGTTATATTATTTGGTAGGCTAATACCTATGTGTTGCTGGCTGAACTAATGATCTGTCTCTCAAAACGATACCAAGGAAATACACTCACTAAATAAGTGCAGTACAAACCGCTTTCTAATTAAAATTCTAGCTTACGTTAAGCACAAGTATCATCTTCTATTCAAATAGATTTTTACAGTGTGTTGGATATATATATATATATATATATATATATTTGCAGGAAACGTTGCATCCTACGCACTGTGGAAGTCTATTGATTCCAATAGACTATGATTCTAGTGCTCATAAATATATATATATACATATTCAAACGGCTCGATGTATATATGCATATATATATACATCGAGCCGTTCGAAACGCAACCACTATTACAAACTACACTGACGCATCCTTTTGACAGCGACGCAGTCGACGCAGAAATCCATCTCTGTTAGCTTAACTAGATCGCTGACTCGTTACCCGCCTTATTGACTGTAAATAACTATGTTACCCAATATGAAAACACAGTAAACCTTACTTTATCGTCACACGATAATCTTTGTTGTGAAATTATTTTATATTGCTTCACTTAAATGCACATAACAGCTATCAGGCAATATCCGTATTGAAACCAAGCTTCTGCATCAGCAGTTCAAGCAAATTCTCCCTATTTCTTGTCGTGAAAAGAACACCAAAACTTTTCAGAGAAAATTACTCTTAAATACACAACAATCCTTTAACAACGATAGTTATCAAAACGTTCGACCAGCCTCTGATGTTGCTGAGACGGACACAACTGATTCATGTTGTTCTAATAGTTCAACCTAGGAAAGTATCGTTACCAGTTCAGCACACACACACATACATTAGAATATTGTAGCCTATAGAAGATGTTCTAGCCGGAAAGAAGACACAGATGTCGATGCAACCGATTATCTTTACTCACGGTTTAATTAAGAAGTTGTCTATTTTTGATTTCACTTGGGTCACCTCCTGATGTTCGGTCGAGCTAGCGGCTGGTTGTGTTGCCAGAAAGAGCGGAGCGCTGGATGAGTGAGAACCGTAGCAGAACAACAAGCCCCCAATGAGTTGTAGTTATAGTAGTAGTAGTAGTACTCAGTGTATTACGCGCAGCGGAATGAACGCATAGTTGTTGTTGTCTGTATTGATGCGGCGACCTACCAGCAAGTCCTGGCGGGCGATTGATTAGATGAATCGTGTAGAAAGAAACACAGTGCGTGACAGAGGATGTTGCGTAGGTAGGCTGTTGCAAATGTTTGCCGAAACGAATGCCGTTTTCGACACTTAATGAACACGTGTATGTGATCAAATGTGATTAACAACACCGAAAGGTGATGTAATAATAAATATAAATGTTTGCAAACAAAAGTGCTTTTCCATATGAAATATATGTATATATATTTAAAACCACGAAACAAAATCGACCAATTGCCTTTTCGCTTTATATTAACATCTTAGACTGCGTTAAAGTAGTCTAACGATGCGTATAATTTACCAGTTACAAAATTATATATATATATATATATATATATATATATATATATATATATATATATTTATATATACTATTAATTATTATATATATATATATATATATATATATTTATATATATAATATTAATTATCGTCAATAGTTTTGCTTTCTTTGCTTCAAAAAATTCAATCGAATTTTGTTCCAAATAGCACATCATACAAATAATGAAAATAAACATAAACAAACTCTTCTCATGCGTTTATTTTATATACTATTCCAGTACGAATCAAAGCCAGTTCCTTATTCTTACCGTTGCTTGCAAGGGGGCGTCACTTTCCTCCTTGTCGAGTAGATTAATTTCACTGCGTATCCATTGTCTGCTAGAGGAATACCTTGGTGTCTAATACAGACGGGCTGGTAGGAAAAAGAAATTCCTTCATAGCGATGACAGATGTCCTCTACGCAGCAACCGCCTGGCGATAAGCGATGGGATCACTCGAGAATCATGGTCTGAGTTCCTGTGTGACTTCTTTGAAGCCAATCCCTGATATTCGATCCAATATTCGATCCAGAGCGTGTCAGTAACAACATAACAGTAAAAAGAACTCTCGGTGCTTCCGTTATCATGTCTAAGTGTTAACCGTAGTTGTCGAAATATACCGCATTCTCATTGGTAACCATCCCAACCTGGTTGGTCTTACCCAACCTGCAACAACCTGAAGCACTCGAGGCTCGGCATCGCACTTGCCTTTTGTCTTCTCGGCCACAAGTACACAATCGAGGTTTACACTCTGTAATTTAGGTGCTACAATGTGGAACAAGTTGTCTAGTGATCTTAGGATACGTATATCATTTAATCAATTCAAAAACACCGCGAACACGCAATATTACATCTTGCGCCAGGTTAAACCATAACTTAGAAATATGTTTGCAATGAAATGCAGGGCCGATCGACGAGGAGGAGCAGCAACGCTGGGATTCATGGACCAACGGCGAATGCCTGGAGGTGGCGGAGGTTGCCCACCACCATTCAGGGGGGTTGGTGAAGATGAAGCATCAAATGCGGAACACGTCAGGTGGCCGATGGGGACAAAACTGAATGCTGTCTCTAGCGAGGAAACACACAACAAAGTTCGCGTCAGTCGAAACCAAGTTTGCGTGTCGGAAACTGAGATACGGAGATCAGTCGCTGCTAAGGGGAGGTGAGAAGTATTAACCACTGACGAGAGTAAAAAGACAAGTCGGTCAAGGCATGTGTAGGATAGCAGCGTTCGTTAAGCAGCGCGGGCATATATATCGTCTGTTGGCGGCAATGCTAAAGCAAACTAAATACAGGGCGCCAAATAGAGGATGCCGCCACACCAGTAGCAAACACGCGGGAAGTTACTAAATGCGCGGGCAAATCTGTGATATATAAGGAGGCACGAGAATAAATGAATCAGTAGTCATTGGTCGAGCCAGGTAGAGGACGAGTGTTGCTGGAGCGAAAGACTAGCGAAGTTTTAACGGTCGCCGTCCGGTCGGTAGGGTGGTGGATATCACAGCATGTACGAGTTGGAAGACGGTAGGAGATGGCAGAGGAACCGGTTGACGCGTGCCGGCCAACCACGGGAGGGGCTTAGGCAGTGCAACGGGGAAGCCAGAAAGGAGCCAGAGAAAGGGGGTACACCACGTGAACAACACGAAGACAACAGTGCACCGTGTGAAGAACACCGTCTATGGCGTATGAGTCGCGCACCGAGTCATATACGGGAATTCGTGGGTGAAGACGGGGACGAAGTCAACCACGCCTATGAGGGGAGCGGGTGTCGGATAGAGGCAGTGCTAGCGAGGCGCCACTAACCGAGTTCGTCAGTCTTCCGCACAAATAGTACATACCTTCATCTTGCTTAACGCCATCGACAACTGACTCATTCATTCTCATACCTCCTTATATATCACAGATTGGCCGCGCATCCAGTGATTTCTCGCGTCTTGCAATTTTGATATGAGTGCTGCCTCTCATAATCTGGTGCAGGTTACCACTTAAGTAGGGCGCCGTTTTCACGATGGCCGTTCTTGTTCATCCATTCGGAAATATTATCTAGGGCGAGAATTGCGCCCCCGATTCTGTCGGATTACTTGCACTGTTAATGCCAAGTCATTTGTGTAAAGCTATCAGACGACTTTTCAACTACACTACGGCGCCGTATGCTACATTCCATATCAAAAATCCCAAAATGGACCCTTATAGAACCCTCCCCCTGTCATTGAAAGTTTCCTTGCAGCTGATCTCATGTTTTTTTTTTCAGATACGACGAGAGGACCTGCATTAAATGCGAATGAATGTTTACGTCTGTCCAGGACAAATATACAGAAGAGGGTTTCCTGCCTGAGCCGTATTTGCTGAGTGGTACTGCTTCTTCTTGCGTTCTTTATTTAGATGTCTTGCAATTTGTTAGGACCGTTAGACTCTCCCCAATTTTCATAGAAAGCGGGAACTTCGCCCACGTTTACTGTGACTAGGTCGTGCGTGGCCATCTATTTCAACGTGGTTCGTCCTCCTGCATTGTTTGTTTAACGTCTTGTGAGCTCGAAGCTGCATTGCGGTTATGATAATGGGCAGGTTACCCAGAAATCTGGTCAAATCCATTGAATCGTCTAATCGTATATTTGGTTCTGGTTTGGGCTACTATGATACGAGAACAAACGTCCGACATCTTCTACCTCCACACAACACTTTTTTCACGGCATTTTACACATGTATCTAATGATTGGGCTCTTGTTCATTGTTCTTTTTGATACAAGTGTCACACTGGGCTGGCTCATCAGGCAAATAGCTTTCTCTCCGATGTAATCCGGTATACTCGATATACAGAGTATTCAGACGAGTTTACTGCGTGGCATTCGTTGGCACCGCAGCCATAGCAGGATGCGGTTTTTCTTAAACCCCTTTGCCTTGACGCTCCTTCAATGTGTGGCCTACTCGTTGACTCTTTAGGAATTCACTCCGCCGTCGGGTAGCGTTTCGGGAAGATGAGAATTCGGCCTCCAGTAAGTATTGCCTGTTTTTCGTCACTAAATCTAGCGATTATGAACCTTTCCGATTTCCCTTCAGCAGTTCATCCGCGTCTCCGGTTGGTGTAGGATAGCAGTGTCCGTTAAGCAGCGCGGGCATAGACAGCGTCGGTTAGCGGCAATGCCGAAGCAAGCTAAATACATGGCGCCAATTAGAAGATGCCGCCACCCTACTAGCGAAGACGCGGGAAGTCTCTAAATGCGCGGGCAAACTGTGAGTATATAAGGAGGCATGATAATAAATGAGTTAGTAGTCGTTGGTGCGAGACAGGCAGAGAACGTGTGTTGTTTGAGCGAAAGACTAGCGAACTCGTAACGGTCGCCGCCCGGTCATGGGGGTGGTGGACACTACAGTTGGCTTCTCTGTGTCAGTGCAAGAAGCTAACTCATTCTGGTCTTGTGGCTTAAGTGAACGACGACAATAACCACAAACTGAGACATCAGTAACCTATCGTGCTGCAAAAAATGACTTGCGCTAAATGCAAATAAAAATAGAGAAACGACAGGTGCAATCCCGTCCTGCACGGATCTCTTATTGTGAACTCACTTTGAATTCGAGATCTCGGCTTTAACATCTATGATGTGGATGTTTATGCAAATTACTAGTACCAGCAAAATGCGATAGTTGTCTTTGCTGCTGTCTTGGTGCCACGCCTAGTTGAGAATATAGCACAGCAGTTTAGCGATTATTCGCTACATTATTTGAGACAGCCACGGAGTTAGGGTAACCTCTGGTTTCCTGCCGCCACCTTGTATGGTTTTGGAAGCGACGGCACCATACGATTGTATGCTGTTTTGTCCTAAATGATGGTTGACTCTCAGTCGGTGATCGTAGTGGTGACTAAATGCGCAGAGTTTCTCCTTACGTCAATAGAAAGTTGAAAGCAACATTCTAACAACATTAAAAAAGCGGCTAAATATATAACGCAACATAACACGTTTATTACTTTACAAAAGGACAATATTGTTATGATTCCCAGTACGGGGATCACATTGTACATGCAGCACAAACTTTTCTTATATTTTACGGTAACCATGCAATTATCTAAACAATTCAAAAATGAAGCGGCCGTTTATTCTCCACGGGACCGTTCAAACGTTATGATTCCAATTGAAAAACGCAGATTAAACAATCTCAATTAGATTCATAACCGTTGACAGCACGTGGCGTCACGCGAATAACATGTCTACATTACTATTGTCCATTTTGTGTTTATTTTTGTTTAATTGTAATATTGTGTTTTAATATGTGCGACAACTGCAATTATATTCGGATTATTTTGTTTCTAAACTAGTATATTTTGTATACATAATAACATTTGGTTTAAGCTAGTATATTTTGTGTGCATAATACAATTTAATAGTTAATTAATTTCAGGTCTCAGATTCAAATGCGGCTTCCAAGAACATTACCTCGAAACTCTGGCCTCTGCTTAGAAATGATCTAAGCAATGCAAACAAAATTGGCGGAAATGGCCAATATAAAATATATTCATTGTAATCTCATAAAAGAGGCTTTGAACAAGCTTTGTGCTTAATCGACTTAGCAGATGCAATTATATATAGAGCCATGCGTCTGCGCCTCGCGACCGAAGGAGACACATAGGTGCGCGGGTTCGAGCCCCACCGTTGCACATTTGTATTTGTAGGGGTCCTTCTGTGAAGCAATGCGAAAAGCAGTCCCATGGACGTTAAATCTTGGCTGAGAGTCAGCCCCGAAAGGTTTTTTAGATGCAATTATATTATAACAAATGTCTTTTGCAAAACAGAGAATTATTCCGAAGAGATAGTTTTCAATTCCTGGTCACTTACTTGACGTGCCAATTGGGCTGTATATACTATACATACGACACGCGTAATATGATCCAATCATTGAAAGCCCATTTTAACATCCCAGCATCTTGAGTTTACGAGGCCCGACCATAATTAATGTATGGCAGTCTCCCGCAAGATGTTATGCAGAAGATAAGGATCAACACAGTTCTGAGATATATTATACTCTGAGACATCACGATGTCAGCTAAATTGTGTTTAAACAATCGAAGTAGTGCACGCGTAGTTGCAAATAAAATAACCCTAACTGGTATATGCTGCAGTAGTATTTATTAGTGTATTTAGTTGCACTAGACATAAAACATTATACATACGTCTAAAGAGAATCAATGGCGATATAGGAAAGTCGTATAGTCATATTTGATAAAACAAGACTCTCTGACATGACTTTTGGCGGTATGTGCTTGTGTTATATATATATATATATATATATATATATATATATATATATATATATATATATATATATATATATATATATATTAAAGACATTATCGGAGAAAATTGTAATATTACTTACTAGCTAGGTCTAAATGACCACGAAGTGTACAGTAGATAACCTTTGATTCCTAAAACTTACACCTGTATACACGTCAACAAGCCTACATATATATATATATATATATATATATATATATATATATATATATAAAGTTATTTAAAGTTACTATTAGAATTAAATATAGGAACGTTGAAAACGCGGCCAAACGTTTGGAAGGGATTAGGGAAAAACAGCCTTTTTTTCAGCCTAGCAACGTTGTGTAACTTACTATTAAGTTGATTGATCTATATGCACTCGATTAAGGTGATCAAGTAGACGCCCGCTTGGGCATTTTTAACTGCAACAAATTCGCCCTCTATGACTAGTCATGTGATGGTGGCAGTGGCATTCGGGTTTGCAGAGACCCGTGCTAAAGTTTTAGTTGAAAATAGTCTACTTAACTATTTTACTACAATTGCTTGTGAACATACTCATTAACACGTGGCGGTTGGCGCCAATATGGCTGCGACGCGCCTCTTTCACTTTTGAGTTTACGAGGGCTTCACCTGATAGAGACCATTTGAGTTCGTAAGTACAGAGAACGGAATGTCGGCACAACTCACTCATGTAGGGTGCATTTATTGCAGCGAAGGAGGAATCGTTTTGAACTATTGGCACTGCAACATTAACGCCGACCGATGAACAAGTGTAACCGCTGGTTATAATTAGTGCCGACCCCGTAAACTTTTGAACTCGTAAAATTCTTCACGCTAACTCTCTGAAAAACGGTGGACGAGGAAGGGGATATAGAGAGAGCTAGACGTCGTCAAGAGTACATAGTCGTAACGGCCCGGAAACACGTTAGCCTCAAGTTAATTGATTATATATATATACTCTGGTACGGATGTAGTGGTAGCAATCAAATACAAAAAATGTTACTGATAGATAGAATAGATCAAAGCGCGAGCAGATATGTCATTTTGTTTCCTGAAAACTTAAGCATTTGTAATGCAGTTTCGCAGATAAACCACGTTCTGAATCTGAATCTGATATGTCCGATGATTCGGTAGCACATAAGCTGCACTGCAATACAAATGAGTGCTATTAAATGAATTAAGTGAGTGTGTTTTTGTATACATTTTTGTCTCGAGGCGACGTATTGCGCGCGTGTCATAATCTAAACACAGATCGAGAATTACCTGCTGATCTCTGGCCTGGCGCGAAATATCGCTTGAGCAGGTAAAACACTGTACAAGGCCCGTATGTAAAGCTCGGTATACAATGTATGTGTGCTTATAATTGTGATGTCTAAACGATTTTGAAATAACAACAAAAAGCAAGTGTTGGGGCGTCTGAATGCCAAACTAGAATTTGATCCTACTTCTCAGCTACGAGGGTCTTTAAAAATCAGAGAATCTGAGCTTTTTCCTAAATTCTAACCGGACGTGCGTTCGTCACTCAGCCGAGGTAACAGTTTGATAACTAAGCTATTGCTATCTATTCTTTATTAAAAAATCCCTAGTCAAATGCCTGGCCGACGACTGAAAACGATGGCCATCGAGACCATCGAACGCGTGTTCATGGCATAGAAAGAGAGGAACATTCACGAAGGTATGGCAGTTAGCGTCTTGCCGATAGATGACGCCGAGGCCGCGGCCCAGGCGCTGGCCAAGGCCATAAGAACACGGCGATTGTGGACCTTCCGGATGAGAACGTCCGCTTCTGCGCGTTTTTCTTCCGTTGCACCGACGAGGATGAGGACGAAGATGAGAACGATGGTGAGCCAGCCGGAGCAGCAGTACGAGCGCCATGCTGATGATCGTCAACCCGTCAACGAAATGGGGTTTCGCTACGAGCTTTTGCTGGCGAAGTGCTGCGGCCGCTGTCCATGCCTGTCAGCCTAGGCTTGGCCGATACGGCAGCGTGACGCGGTGATGTCGAACGAGGCGCTGAACCACGATCGTGTTGCCTTTGTCTCGGTGGATTTCGTACACGGATGAGCCCTCCATTAGGGCGGCAAATAGGGCCACCTAGGCCATACCATCACAGGCAGAGGTCAACCAGAGAACAGTGCACACGTTCATACATACCTTTCACACTGCCGATTTGTTAACCTACCTATTATTTCTCATGGCCGACGTCTACGTTCGGATAACAACCACCATAGAACTAGATAACATGTTTTGAAATGTTAGCATTCAAGCGGTAAGTGGTGTCCTTGCAGCTCTCTGGTTTGCTGGTGTATCTTAGTGCTTTCTAGATTCTACTTAGTGTAGTAATTTAGTAGAGTGCAACTTAATTCCTCACACATAATTTGTGCTATGGATTGGCCAAATATGGACATTGTACTGCACACTCAAGTAAGTGCGACCTTGTACGACCTTGTAAGCGTATATACTATACATACGACACGCGTAATAAGATCCAATCACTGAAAGCCCATTTTAACATCCCAGCATCTTGAGTTTACGAGGCCCGACCATAATTAATGTATGGCAGTCTCCCGCAAGATGTTATGCAGAAGATAAGGATCGACACAATTCTGAGATATATTATACTCTGAGACATCACGATGTCAGCTAAATTGTGTTTAAACTATCGAAGTAGTGCACGCGTAGTTGCAAATAAAATAACCCTAACTGGTATATGCTGCAGTAGTATTTATTAGTGTATTTAGTTGCACTAGACATAAAACATTATACATACGTCTAAAGAGAATCAATGGCGATATAGGAAAGTCGTATAGTCATATTTGATAAAACAAGACTCTCTGACATGACTTTTGGCGGTATGTGCTTGGGTTATATATATATATATATATATATATATATATATATATATATATATATATATATATATATATATATTAAAGACATTATCGGAGAAAATTGTAATATTATTTACTAGCTAGGTCTAAATGACCACGAAGTGTACAGTAGATAACCTTTGATTCCTATAACTTACACCTGTATACACGTCAACAAGCCTACATATATATATATATATATATATATAGTTATTTAAAGTTACTATTAGAATTGAATATAGGAACGTTGAAAACGCGGCCAAACGTTTGGAAGGGATTAGGGAAAAACAGCCTTTTTTTCAACCTAGCAACGTTGTGTAACTTACTATTAAAGTTGATTGATCTATCTATGCACTCGATTTAAGTGATCAAGTAAGTAGACGCCCGCTTGGGCATTTTGAATTGCAACAAATTCGCCCTCTATGACTAGTCATGTGATGGTGGCAGTGGCATTCGGGTTTGCAGAGACCCGTGCTAAAGTTTTAGTTGAAAATAGTCTACTTAACTATTTTACTACAATTACTTGTGAACATACTCATTAACACGTGGCGGTTGGCGCCAATATGGCTGCGACGCGCCTCTTTCACTTTTGAATTTACGAGGGCTTCACCTGATAGAGACCATTTGAGTTCGTAAGTACAGAGAACGGAATGTCGTCGGCACAACTCACTCATGTAGGGTGTGGTACCTGCATTTAGTGCAGCGAAGGAGGAATCGTTTTGAACTATTGGCACTGCAACATTAACGCCGACCGATGAACAAGTGTAACCGCTGGTTGTAATTAGTGCCGACCCCGTAAACTCTTGAACTCGTAAAATTCTCTACGCTAACTCTCTGAAAAACGGTGGACGAGGAAGGGGATATAGAGAGAGCTAGACGTCGTCAAGAGTACATAGTCGTAACGGCCCGGAAACACGTTAGCCTCAAGTTAATTGATTATATATACAGGGTGTTGCAGAAATTTTTCATAATAGAATATACAAATTGTAGAGCTCGTTAAAGCAAATATTTTTTCCAATGGAACATGGTCTCTGAGAAGTCTTGTTTCGGAGTGAGAGCGAAAATACTACAATTTGTGACACTAGTGTTTTTGCCCGACATAGGAGCATAAAATGTGTTGTTGCGAGACAACCAGTCCTCCTATACAGAAACTAAACACACTGTCGGGTTCGTGAGAAAATTCTGCTTCTTCCGAAGAATATACAAGACCGGTCAGAAGATGCGACACGGTCGTTTAGAAGAGAATTCGTCAAAAATGAAGTTTTTTATTAGCTTTCACGCCAAATACTTCAGAATCATAACCCTACGACCACCCACGTGTTCAAAGCTAACATATTGAGCAAATGCGCATTTCATGACGATCATTTTGGTACAAAACTTACGGCAATGCGAGCTGTGGTTGCAGAGTAATTACGATTTTTCGGCGAACATGTCGGGATTAAGTGCATGAAAAATGACGCGCTGCGGCTGTCGCGCGACACGTCGGCGGTAGTGAACGTCGCCACACAGTCATTTTTCATGCACTTAATCTGGACATCCCACCGAAAAATCGTAATTACTCTGCAACCACAGCTCGCATTGCCATAAGTTTGGTACCAAAATGATCGCCATGAAATGCGCATTTGCTGAATATGTTAGCTTTGAACACGTGGGTGGTCGTAGGGTTATGATTCTGAAGTATTTGGCGTGAAAGCTAATAAAAAACTTCATTTTTGACGAATTCTCTTCTAAACGACCGTGTCGCATCTTCTGACCGGTCTTGTATATTCTTCGGAAGAAGCAGAATTTTCTCACGAACCCGACAGTGTGTTTAGTTTCTGTATAGGAGAACTGGTTGTCTTGCAACAACACATTTTATGCTCCTATGTCGGGCAAAAACACTAGTGTCACAAATTGTAGTAATTTCGCTCTCACTCCGAAACAAGACTTCTCAGAGACCATGTTCCATTGGAAAAAATATTTGCTTTAACGAGCTCTACAATTTGTATATTCTATTATGAAAAATTTCTGCAACACCCTGTATATACTCTGGTACGGATGTAGTGGTAGCAATCAAATAGCAATCAAAAAATGTTACTGAATAGAATAGATCAAAGCGCGAGCAGATATGTCATCTTGTTTCCTGAAAACTTAAGCATTTGTAATGCAGTTTCGCAGATAAACCACGTTCTGAATCTGAATCTGATATGTCCGATGATTCGGTAGCACATAAGCTGCACTGCAATACAAATTAGTGCTATTAAATGAATTTTAAGTGAGTGTGTTTTTGTATACATTTTTGTCTCGAGGCGACGTATAGCGCGCGTGTCATAATCTAAACACCCATCGAGAATTACCTGCTGATCTCTGGCCTGGCGCGAAATATCGCTTGAGCAGGTAAAACACTGTACAAGGCCCGTATGTAAAGCTCGGTATACAATGTATGTGTGCTTATAATTGTGATGTCTAAACGATTTTGAAATAACAACAAAAAGCAAGTGTTGGGGCGTCTGAATGCCAAACTAGAATTTGATCCTACTTCTCAGCTACGAGGGTCTTTGAAAATCAGAGAACCTCGGGCTTTTTCCTAAATTCTAACCGGACGTGCGTTCGTCACTCAGCCGAGGTAACAGTTTGATAACTAAGCTATTGCTATCTATTATTTATTAAAAAATCCCTAGTCAAATGCCTGGCCGACGATTGAAAACGATGGCTATCGAGACCATCGAACGCGTGTTTATGGCATAGAAAGAGAGGAACATTCACGAAGGTATGACAGTTTGCGTCTTGCCGATAGATGACGCCGAGGCCGCGGCCCAAGCGCTGGCCAAGGCCATAAGAACACGGCGGTTGTGGACCTTCCGGATGAGAGCGTCCGCTTCTGCGCGTTTTTCTTCCGTTGCACCGACGAGGATGAGGACGAAGATGAGGACGATGGTGAGCCAGCCGGAGCAGCAGTACGAGCGCCATGCTGATGATCGTCAACCCGTCAACGAAATGGGGCTTCGCTACGAGCTTTTGCTGGCGAAGTGCTGCGGCCGCTGTCCATGCCTGTCAGCCTAGGCTTGGCCGATACGGCAGCGTGACGCGGTGATGTCGAACGAGGCGCTGAACCACGATCGTGTTGCCTTTGTCTCGGTGGATTTCGTACACGGATGAGCCCTCCATTAGGGCGGCAAATAGGGCCACCTAGGCCATACCATCACAGGCAGAGGTCAACCAGAGAACAGTGCACACGTTCATACATAGCTTTCACACTGCCGATTTGTTAACCTACCTATTATTTCTCATGGCCGACGTCTACGTTCGGATAACAACCACCATAGAACTAGATAACATGTTTTGAAATGTTAGCATTCAAGCGGTAAGTGGTGTCCTTGCAGCTCTCTGGTTTGCTGGTGTATCTTAGTGCTTTCTAGATTCTACTTAGTGTAGTAATTTAGTAGAGTGCAACTTAATTCCTCACACATCATTTGTGCTATGGATTGGCCAAATATGGACATTGTACTGCACACTCAAGTAAGTGCGACCTTGTACGACCTTGTAAGCGTACCAAACTGGAAACCCGTAGCAGGCTCGGGTAACAGCGGAGGCGGCCATCACTGCCGTAAAAAGACGTCAGGACAGGCGTTTCAATAGCTACAGACAGTGTCAGACTGTTGAAGAGCCCGTCCCGAACGGTTTTGTTCTACCACAGGGCTGTCTTGACAAAATGGCTCTCGCCATTACCGAAAAGACCATACCGTCCATTATCAACACAGCTGTAACACACGACAGTAGCGCATTCTCGTGCGTTCTCCCTGGCGCGCCACTTCAAGTCGAGCCGTTGAGTGCGTTATCAGATCTCCACACATCTTTACGGATGACATGCGCGGTCAGCTTAAAGATGCTGTGCAATCTGCTTACACCTCAAATTTGGCTGATCTGCGTCCGAAACTGATCACGCGACGAAAGCGACCTCTCCTGCCGTCTCGTGCGATATCGCACTGAAGACTACTTTGCGTCATGCAATGATGTAGTAGGAGCAGCGAAAGCAACGTTGTGAATAAAAAATTTAATTCTAGTGTTCTGCATACCGTCTCGGAACGAACGCGGTCGAACCCTCAACTCGGCATTACGCAAGAACCTTAACCGAGTCCGATCGGAAACTGAACCTGAAACTAACCCCTATGATCTGACTCTACGCACTCAACTAAGTGCGTCGCACAACAACGTTTCCATGGTTTATGTAGTTCAGGCAAAACTTGCGCTCGGTGATGTTTCTTCTGCACAAAGAGCTCTACTGACCACCGACATGTAGCGCCGCTTTCCACCGAATCGAGGTTGGCGCTTCTAGGCAAACATCCTCTAAGTCCACCTGACTTATTCTTCTTCCGTTTTTCGCATCTGCCGGATAGAGTCATGAGATCACCGTAATTGTGATTAATGTCACCATCGCCATCCGGCGCTTTCCCAGCAGCTCAGGCGATCGTCAAGCTAGATTTCAACAATGCCTTCAACACGCTTAGACGAGACCACTTGCTTGGGGCTCTTCACTCTCATCTTTACCGACAATACCTACTAGTAGACCAGATGTACAGGTCTCCAAGCAAGTTAATTTGGCACGAGGAATTTATCGAGTTATGCTCCGATGTTCAACAAGGTGATCCATGTGGCATCGCTCTATCTTGCGCCGCTATGCACAAGCTTAAATTGCGCCAAACCTTTTGCCGAACTTACACCGGGGCTCCTGAACGACGGCACCCTCGCCGGGGACGCCTTGAGAGATATTGCCAAAGCAAAACGAGGCGTACTAGATACTGGATACTGACGATCAATAGTTTAGCGGTTGTAGTCTCCCTTTGCATGTCTAGCATTTGATATGATGGTTTCGGGACATAACGCAATTTTAGCACGATAGTGTTCTGCGACTATTACCTGTACTTCCTGGGAGAACGACCACTTTTCGAAGAACTCCGCCCGGCTGTCGTGGACCATCGATGAAAGTGCACAGCCTAACAACGAAACATGCAGTACAACTGAATCTTAGTTACTGGCTTTATTGTGTGCAATGCTCAGCTTCTCACAAATGAGCCGAAAACAAAATTAACAAAAACTGGTTGTAACCCTGCTTAATGCCTAACGTTTTAATGTAGTTAGTGCAACACAAATCCTTCATATATATATATATATATATATATATATATATATATATATATATATATATATATATATATATATTAACAGCCTTCGTTCTTACACCTGATATTTGGATGCTACTGTCAAACGCATCAACCACTGGCCAAAAAGGATACAGGCGCATGTCGACATGTGCAAACCGGGTTCTGCATATGTAAGTCTGGAAATGTTTACGCCATATTGCACGCCATTTGCGTGCACAGACATATGTAGAAAATCACGTTTGCCTTATTGCTACTTGCGAATTTTTGACGTCTAGACATCTTGAGTGTGTGTTTAATTTCTGGTTAGGTAAACTTCTTTATGTGTCGAAACCCTCATGCTCCCATGCACAATCATCATCCTTCGAGTGGTTTTGGGCTCATGGCCGGAAATGAGTTCGTACCTGTTAGAGCTGGACTTAGCGTGAGGACGCAGCTACTTCCACAGGCAGTTGGCGAGAAAAGTCGCTCGAACACCGAGCAGTACCGCAAAGTGCAGTTCCAAGTTTGTGTCTGGTCGCTGACCACCTGCGAGA
This sequence comes from Dermanyssus gallinae, assembly GCA_003439945.1. Lineage (NCBI taxonomy): Eukaryota > Metazoa > Arthropoda > Arachnida > Mesostigmata > Dermanyssidae > Dermanyssus > Dermanyssus gallinae. Next base: position 22,349 of record QVRM01000518.1, read on the forward strand.
GTCAGGCGAGCTCAATTGACTCAACTTATGCGTATGCGAAATGCACGTAAGCACAATAAGTCGTATCGTAGTGAGGTGATGGGGCAGAATGAATGGGCGCGAGCCTAGTTTAAAATCCCGCGATCTAATGTTGAATTGTTTGACCACAAACTCGAGTCACGAGGTTCTCCATCATCTCCGAGTAGAACCTTTGCGTAGATTCTCCGTGTTATTGTGTTATTCTTGGTTATCTTTTGTTTGGTTATCTGGTTCAGGTCACTTCCGACGAGATTATAATATGATTCTTTCACAAAAAGATGAGAAATACGGTATATTTATTTTTAAAAAAATATATCGCCGAGTGTGCTTTTAGGTTAAATCAATTCGTATATATATATATATATATATATATGTATATATATATGTATATATATATATATATATATATATATACATATATATATATATATATATATATATATATATATGTATATATATATATATATATATATATATATATATATATATATATATATATATATATGGTGTCTATAAAAAGTCTAGTCATACTTGATTGGAATTAGAAAATATATGTAGAGTAAAATAACAAAAATATTGATATTGATGTGCCTGACTGGACATATCTTTACAGAAGATGTGGTTGCAAGAGATCTAGTTGCTTTATAGAGAACAAACCAACTTGTTCGGAGATGGCTTGCCAACAAAAGATTCGCCTGGAAAACATTTAAGGTTGACCAGCATTCTATGCAGAATATTCTTCCGAACACGTCGGTATGTTTGCAACCACACTCTATAAAGCTATGTGCAATCAGCCACATCGATTTAGCACATTTCAGTTATTTTACTGTTGAATACCCGAGTAGCGAAGACTTTAGCTTAGATATAGCTCATTCAATGTCCATTATGTATACAAGCTTTGCTTTATTCAGGACACTCAGATTGCCGATTAAGTTGCAATTATTTCCTTTATAAATATTTACGCCTTTTCGAACTCAGAAACGGAAATTTACACATTACACAAATAATTACACTTCGCATGATTCACATTAACACAACTGTAAAATATTGTCAGCAGCGACTTTACATAGATAAAGCATAGTGTATACACGGTTAGTAGAAGCAGTTCTAGGCTGGTCAATGACGTTTATATTTTGGACGAGAGAGGGCTATACTCCGAATATGATCTCTAGGATGGTTAGACCAGTAACTTAGGGTGAGTCAAGTGAGAAAGGGCCCTCAGTGGTATTTTTGGAATAGGCAGGCCATTGCCGAGGAGATGGAAGTGGCGACAATACGACGTGACATTCATACATGTATATATGCTTACAGATAAGCATAACCATGTGTCGATATATATATATATATATATACCTGTCTCAGCTGGCGGGGGTGCGGTGCAAACGAATCCAGCACAAAAATGTAAGGATGGTCGCGTTTGCGCAGAAGTGTCAGGAAGCTCGAACTGAGTCGCTCGAACTGCACCGTTGGACGTCCGAACTCATTTTCCACTCGGCTTGTGATGAAACTGCTTATACCGCACATATCACAATCACCCCAGTCAACAACGCCCAGAGCACCAGTAAGTACCGATTGCGAAAATAATCGGGCGCGTTATATATACATATATGTATATACGCATTGACGCATGTATCTACTGGCCGTAACACATTACATATATGTACATATATTGTGTAAGTCTATCTACTTTTATACATGCACAAATCTAAAATAAAGTTTTGACCTGGACTACTAAAAATTAGCTGATCGATTGCAATTTTTTGTTTTCGATTTTCCGTAAGACCCGTGTACGGTTTTTTCGTGTCAGGGCTCATTTTTAATCCACTCCGGCATTTACCTATTGTCTATATTGGAAACCATGCAAACCAATTTAAGAGTGGGCGGTGTGGGTCTCGAACCCAGTCCTCCTGAATGCAAGGCAAAGGCTTTGCCACTAAGCCATCTTGCTCGGTTTCTATTGCACTGTTGCATATAGGTCGAAATTATGCGGCTATTACTTTGCCTTCAAAAAGAGATATCTATCGATTGTTTTATACTTGCATATATGTTTTCTAAAACTATTTATTACTTACTAAAAATCTAGGTTATGTTAGTCCACGTCTATGGGATCAGCAGTTAAACTACTATTAGCTTTTTGCGCATTACCGTCGCAGTAATACTATAACCAAAGCTTTGATGTAATCAGGTAAGTGGGTGAAAAAATATGATGTTTAAACGGGTACCGTCGTGCTTCCGGTAATAGGCATACATCCGACAGCGTCTTCAACCAATAAGCGATTGCAGCCGACTTGAATCCTCTACTCAAAGTGATCAGTGTCTATAAGAAGGTTGCATAGAGTAAACGCCTGCTAATGCGGTTTAATCTAATAATTGTGTATGTGAAGGCCGAGATTCTTGCAGCTATTGATCATTAGCGGCGAGGTACAGAACCCAAGTCAGTCAGACTTTACATGCTAAAACTATTCTCCCTTTTAGCTATTAGCATGTACAGCATTTAGAGAAATCGGTCAGTAACAAAGGTAAATTCTACTACTCTATCATAAACCACGCCAGATGATTGGCGTGTTGTGGGAGCGGAGCGAACCTACGGTACATTGACAGAGGATTTCATCAAGATTCAAAACAATTTGATTGCAGATGGTATTTACCGCGACCAACAAGTAGAGCTCTAGCATCGAAAGAAATCCTGGTCAGGGGTCGGTCGAAGCGACCAACACGTTTATGTGAGAGATATAGTCTGCATGGCGATTATTGCCACCTCTGCATGGTGGGTACTTACCACTACCTACACCTGTCTACTAATACCACGCAAATAGCTGCACGGTGCAGAGCGTGTCGCTGGCAAAATTGAATGTTTGGTCCGACCAAATGTACACATATTTATTCTGGTATAAATATACACTTGTTGAAAATGCAATAATAATGTTTCAAAGTATGTTAATTTTACACGTAACTTGAACATGTGCGAGAAGGAATAGGAAAAGAAACCTTTGCAGAAAACGAACGCTTGCAAAAAAAAGTGTACAGATGCCATGGAACTATAAGCAGTGCAGTGACAGCGGATTTTGATCATTCGCAGCTGATTTGGCAGGGCTATGCTAGCAGGAGGCCTATCTATCTGTGCTGTTACTTGTTGGCGCGACCGTCGAAGACGACCACCATCGGGTCGAAGCAGTACTCCCTCTTCACGGTGTCGTTGGCGTACGTGTGTGCCAGCTGATCTCGAAGGTTCTCGTTCGACGTGTGACTAAAGATCACCAGCGTGAAACACGACGGTGAGCCCGCCGATACCTCGGCGCACGGATCGAAACCGAGCCTGTTGATTAATGTCACCATTACCCGTCTCACAAATATATATATATATATATATATATATATATATATGTATATAAATATATATATAAATATATATATATATATATATATATAATATATATATATAAATATATATATATAATATATATATATATATATATATATATATATATATATATATATATATATATATATATATATATATATATATATATATATATATACTGCTGAACGCAAGTTCATTGCCTCACGTGAATTGCCGTGCAGAGCGGACACCAACACTTTGTCATTTGATTATTTTGAAACACCTCTAGTTCAAGTAATTTTTCTAAAATTTGGCTTGCAGAAGCTACACTGTATTGTTTACGGTTGCCAATATTTTGCTACAGCTTTTACATCGGATGTTTGGGGGTATGAAGTGTGGTAGAGGTACCGCAGACGGAGTTAATGGCATAATCTTATGATAAAATTTCCTGACTTGCCATATTCAGTACAGTGGTAGGTCCCTGTATTTCAAGCAAGTCGAAATTAAACAAGCATGCAAACATTAACTGAACTGTGGCGATACTAATAATTTAACATTGCAGTGTTGTTACATGTGATTCTGTATCTGATCTGTGTATAGTCAAGAACAATTAGAAGAAATTTTACTTTGCTATTCTCGCTAAGAGGAAGCTTTGATGAGCCTCCGTAACATTTTAACTGAGAAAATAGAAAAATAGAAGGTATTTTTGTACAAAAGTGGAGACAACGAGAAAACACATAATGAACTTTGTTTGAGCTGACTCATAAGGCTATATATAACACTGACTCGTAAGGATATTAGGCCATTTCGCACAATGATTTACATGCTGCACTATACTGACTAAACTTGTCCGATGCTTATCAACGCATAGTCACTGTAGCGTGCCCACTTTCGAGCGTAGAGTGCTTTTGCTCTTTGTGGGCTAATGGAGTTTCACTACCGCCATTGATAGAGGTAGAACAATTAATCATTGAACATTTCGATCGACACTGTTTCAGCGGAGTCGTTGACTTAGGACAAATTGAGCACGCACCTGGTGGAATGTAGCAGCGGTGAAGAATGCGGGCCTGCTTGGGCGCCAGACAGGGCCTTATACAAGCCGAACAGGATGGCAAAGACAAACAGAACTGAGCCGGCGAACACCAGAACACCCAGCGACACCTGTTTAGCAGTCAACATTACGCCCCTTTGCCCTCGACAGCCCAGCACCGCCCAGGAAGTGGGTCAAAACCTGAAAACGATAGCATGGAAGTTATTGTAGCCATAAAGGTGTGATACAAGTGGTACATACACTGCTCTCGCTATCGTTATAAATATCAACTCATGCCCTTGAATTCAGGGAAAAGAATGACATAATATCAATGCCTATAATAATGACAATTAAATAATAACAAATGAGAGATCAGGCGCCTTTAAGTTTAAATGACAAATTTATGCCTGCACACAATGAAATAAAAATAAATCATTGCTTCTGAAATAAATAGTTACGCTTCAATAATAAATGGAGTGTGCCGCTGTTTAAAGGAAACGATCGATCGTCAGTGGCAAAGTAGGGAACATGTTTTCGAGTTTTGGTAAATGCTCGTGCAAAAAAGGGAACTTGTTTAGAAAAAAATCTAACTAGATTTGCAAAGTTTACAGTTCCTTCGTTTCTCTTAGACTGCAAGCATTACCAGAAGTAACAAGTACTTGAGCATGGCATTGAATAATTCCTACAAAAAATATTTTAGTCCCAACAATTTTGCAGTGGAGTGGTTTACCTAAAAGAAATCAGGCATAAGTAGATTCGTGTGACATTTTGTAAGCGCATTTTATTGAAAACATGTACGATGGCCATGACTTAATTACACGGTTTTACACTAATGCATCCAAGCATCATCGACAAAGGCAAGATCATTGATTGTTTCGGGTAGTCAAGTGTCATTGCTAGGAAGGTTGTCGGTTTCTAAATCCAGCGCGATTACTGCACTGGCGTACTTCTGCTGAAACATACTGCTAAATAAAATGAGATGTTTCAAAATGTATTTTGAATGCCATTGTATTTAATCGTCTATATATTCATATCATAAATACATGTATATCCCTTGTATATGATTTAAATGTATATCTATCTTTAGAAAGCTATCCAGTAAAGATAAATTGTATATGCTAGTATAATTATTTAACATAACTAGATTTACTTTTATGTTTATTCAAAACATATAGCGATATACGAGTCGAGTGTATCAGAAATAGATAGAAACATGTATTTATTCTCGACACCGCCGTTCGATCATCCGTCATCCAGCAAAGAGGCGTGTCACGCCTGTCACCGATCAGGCGAGTCTTTGCACGCACCGAAAGCGTTAACATCACGTATGATCCTAGATCGGTTATCTACGATAACTGTTGTATATGCTCGCGTGCCAGTTCTGATATAGTGCACTAATACTTTCAGGCAAAAAATGATATTATATATATATAATAAAAAATTAATATATATAAATATATATATATATATATATATATATTATTTTTTTAAGGCGAGCACTGCCGAGTGTGCAAACGTATTGTACATGATTAATAAATCATCCCAATATTATATATATATATTTATATGCAGGCGTACCCATACACACATAAATACACATATAAAAATGCATACATACATGCACAAGCACATGTGACATTTTTGTACATCCGACAATAGTACTGTCAGTCAAATCACGCGACGTGCAGCGAGTGTCTCACCCACTTGTTGTTAACAAGATCCTTGACAAGATCCTGCCCAGCTTGTGACGGTCATTATTGGGCTGGATGATCCGGAGTGACATCAATTTCACTGCTATTGGCAGACGCATCGCCGTTGACTAACTGACACAGAACGTATGCAACTGTCCAGCGGGCATTGCACGTTTTTTGTTGTCAAGTGAGCGTCATTCCACGATTCCGTACGCGACACGTTTGGCGGCAACAACAACAACAACAACAACAATCCAAGCGACCACGCTAATAACGAGAGCATTAGCACCGACAAAACCAACATCAACACTGATTCAATAACAATGGCACAGTCGCCAGTTTGCTAAGGTAGAACGTTCCAAGTGGTTGCACAGCATTCGAGCAACTGTGTTACTGATGCTGCCATCTCGATCCGGAAACGCGCAGATGTATGGTTGGGCCGCCGCTCAGCTGTCGGTGAATGTCGAAGCTAAAATTGGGACGAGGATGACGATTATCAGTCTGCCCGTCACGGATTGTGGGGATTGCAGATACATGCTTGAGCCTTCATCGATATTCGGCACAGGATTTCATGGTCACTGTAATCACTGTCATAATCAGCATCATCATCATGACCTCCTCCTTAATTGTCACCTGAGCACCGCGAGCCGGCTGTCATCACTAGACGTTGAAGTTGCCGGCCCCCCGAAACGAGGATACGTTCCCCCGGCATATGCGGTTGGCGCAAGCAACCCGTGCTGCCATTGGTGGGGGGGGGGGGGGTGATCGGCCATGTCACATGGAGTAGATATGCACAAACATGTAGACGTATTTACACTTGAGTATGTATAGTAGTGCAGTATGGGTCTGCCATCATTCCAACCTTCTTCTCCCAGCGACTAGAAGCAGCGCGCGACTGTCGTTGTATCTTCGGTCACTTCGTAGACAGTACGCTGAGCCTGCAGCTCGTTATCTGCTCCGCCATACGATATATGCTGTAGTCGCTCGGTCCGGCGTGGACACAGAGGAGAGACACACTTCCGGTATGTGGAGCAGGTCCATTCACTCGGCGCTCACTCGGCTCCTCTCGGGAACCCCACAGGGTGAGAGGGGGGGCTGTGGCCCTCGACGGTGAGGAGCCCCCTGCCGTACTCCGTGCAGTTGCGGATCGCCGCAACCCGGAAGCGGGCAAGTGACTCCACGGCTGTAATGTGGTTGCTGTAAGAGCGGTAGCTGTAGATGGCGAATTCGTCCTCATCATCATTACTGCAGCAGCAGTAGTAGCAGTAGTAGCTACATACCGCAAAGTATCTAGTAGTAATAGTAGACCCCTTTCTCCCCTCCTAGTCAGCGAGTAGACCCCCGAACTTTCCTCAAACCCTCAGCTCAATTCCCTCATCGGCGAGCTCTAAAAGGCCTCCTCTCCACTTTCCACTCTCTTTCCGCCGCCGAGTAGGTCCGCGCGGTGATGACGCATCAATTCTCGTATAGCAAGGGGGAAGCAGGTGGGCTTGGGGGTGATGTGAGGGACTTGTTGGGGAGACAGTGATCGGTATACGATGCGGCGATGAAAGCCTGTTTAGTGCGCACGTAGGCTGTAGCAGCTGCGCGCTTACACTGGATTGGTCCTACAACAATCAGGAACGGTAGAAGATTATTACAATCCTATTGCGTGCCTACTATTCTGATTGATGATCAGTGCCTAGTCCGACGTGCCGGACGGTGACAGCTCGATTAATTAACGCGGTCGCGCAGCCACAGCTAAATAGGAACATCGCAACCGAACTAAGTTCACTAATTCGCTTAAATTCAGTCGCCTCCTGGAAACAACAGGCGCCGTTAAACGGTTCTACGTTTCCTGAAATTGTTGTGATTGCTTGGCGAGTGCATTGCATAATGCAGTGTTCGGTAGCCATTCCTTATAGACTAACTAGCCCCTTGGGACCCTAACCTTTTTTTCTGTCAATATCGGTATCGAAGTAGCTGTAACCGAAGCTGTTAAGGTGCGTGTATTTGTGTGCATCTGTCGTTAATCGAGTTGGAGTGTGTTTTCGTTAACGCTTTTTGATTGTGGCTACGACACACGCAACTGACGAAGCCGTCCACCTTCGGCCAGCGTTTTTACAAGATTTCAATTAAAACATTTTTAAGGAGGTTGTTTTTAATTCTATAATCCGTCCCCTACAAGCTTGAGACTCACCGCAAAGCATGAGGCATATCTTCAATGCACCGAGGGCCAGTCATGCTGAGATATCTATGTCAATATTTTTTACTGGAAAGTAGATGCTATGAGTGAGCGTGAGACATGTGCTTGAAGAACTAAATTAATGCGTAGATAAATTAGTAATTAATCCAATTAACCCTAAAGCGTATTTATTTGACTCGATCGTTAGCTTCATCGTCGCTTAGATCGTTCAGGAATTGCAAGCACGAAATGCCGTAGATCGTTGCATCCAAAATACGTTCTACCTATAGAGCAAAATAACTTACCAAATGTCCAATTAGTCAGTGACAACAAGCTCCTTAAACGTAAGGAGAGCTTTTGCCTCGGCTGAATAAAAAAAACCTTGTTAAAAAGAACATTTATACAGACTAGTTACAGACTAGTTAGTTTTATACCAATATGTAACTTCGCCGCAACTAGAATCGCGGACTCGCCTTCGCCTATACGCTTAATATTAATCTCTTAACGTCTGCTCCCTCGCAGAAAATAGCGCCAGAGATTTAAAAAAAAAAGTCAATACATAGCAATCTACGTACAGTCGTACAGATACTGTCCTCCGCTCGACACACACAACCAGTGGACAAGCCATATGTCACTTCCAATTCTCACACATGTACAACACACACATCTATACAGGGTGTCCGGATAATCTCGTCTAAAACTCAGTGGTATGGTTAAACTCAGTAAGATTTTTTTTGGCCAACAGAAAGGGGAAGCAGAAGTGTTTTGTATAGGAGTGAGATTAACTTTTTCAAAGTGTGATTTTAGGGTGGCTGTCCGGCATACCATTTATAAGATGCATCTATCGGAGACTCTGTGGATTTTCGACATTTTGCCTTTGAGACCTTAGGGGGCCGAGGTAAAATGACTGAGAGAGTTATTACTAAGATATGCACGTGCGTTAGATTGGCTACAAGGGACCTACGGGCTGGTGAATTTTTCCGGCAAAGGCTCTCATTGGATATACAATGTGGCAACGCCACGGCGGTGCTTGGCACCTTGTCCATGTTATCGACACCAGGCCTGGAACTAGGGCTGATGTAGTTTGTCGTCACGTTCACTGGGGGACAGTTGTTTACACCCCGTTATGTGTTAAATACAATTTGTATGGAATATTAAAAAAAAGAAGATGCATGCTTGCGAGAGAACGCCTTATTCCTTTAATAAGCATACCGGCGCAATCCGGAGAAATCCTACATCGTCAAAAATATGATTGGCCTTAGCAAGCTTACAAACTTTTGATACCCCGAATGTATATACATATATATAGTATGCGTGTTGCCTCATTTCTTGTTCATACAAAGCACTTTTCTTGGATTTTGTCGAGTGTGATATTCTGCCTCGATGTTTGATTTATCTTTGTACCACATTTTTTATTTACCGAACATTTAAGCGCTGCAAAATGTAGTTCCATCGGAATTGAAATTTGAAAATAAATATATACATACATAAAGGAGGTCCATAACTAGATGTTACACAAAGAGGCTATACTTATTTTTAATACTATTAGGGACCTCGGGGTTGCGGTAACACTAAACTGGATTTTAGCACTAATATCACACAAGTCATTCGATCAACCAATCTTATATCTAATACCAAATTTCGTTGTTTTATAATTAATGATTACAATTTTTACATGGGACTTTATAATCATTTGATTGTACCTAAGTTGACCTATTTTTGTGAGGTTTAGCGGCTTTATTTAGACACACACATTGAAGCAATGGAAAGTGTAGAGAGGATTTCCTTCGTCGTGCCTCACTAAGGTGCAACATTGCCTAAAAATATAATTTGATACGCCCCATTTGGGAACTCCGGCCTAGAGTGGGTTATTGCATGTACAATAGTATTATAAACACATCAAATATACTAAACAATCTTAGAATTCGTTTAAACAATCTTAGAAGTGGAAACACCAACTCGTCAAAACAAATTGCCAAAACAGATCGTGTAAATACTATGTTTTCATGACGAATGACCAGGGCACTGAGAACTTGAAACACTAATAGCGCAAATGTCGGCACACAAGTAAACGAACTGTTGTATGAATACAGGTAACGGTTTGTAAACTGTAAATAGTGTCCCCCTTTGACAAAATAAACGCGCATTAGAATTGAAAAAAATGTATATACATATATATATAGCTATTACATTGGACTAGTCGCTGGCGCTTAGGTCCGCAACCTGAGCCGTTGCAAAGTGTGAGTTTGATTCTGTTGGGGTAGAATTATATATTCGTCCTTGATTGTTAAACCATGTTGAACCCTGCTGTTACATTCCTCTGCTGAAGAAAGCTCAAATAAGGGCTCGTGTTGAAAAGTGTTGATATGTATATATATATATATACATATATTTATATTTATATTTATATTTATATTTATATTATATATATATATATATATATATATATATATATATATATATACATATATTATATATATATATATATATATATACATATATATATATATATATATAAATATTTGTGTGTGTGTGGGTAGAGAGAGCCAATCGGAAGTGACATTTAGCTCGGCTGTCAGATGCATGTGTACAGAGCTGAGAGTAGTATCGACCGCGCATAGATTACTGTGTATTGCCGAATTCTCCGTCTCTTGCGCCTTTTTGTTTCAATGAGAGAGCGGTCGCGGAATAGACGAACATCAGCAAGTGGACAGGCGGCAAAGGCGGCGAGCCCTCGACGAGGCCGGCAAGAGTCCGAGTACCCTCTCTGTATGAGGTTGCTATCTCTCTCCCTCACTCTCTCTGCATTTCTTGCCTGTTTACCACCACCATTCGACCAGCGCCAACATGTCATGAAGCTTCGTTCATTAAACTGCCGGACGGCGCGGAAGTTGGCTACGCGACCGACGCAATCAGCTTGCCTAGAAAAGCAGAGCTTGTCCCCGCTTAGGGAGCAAACTTTGCTACCCCCGGCACCTCGGGCCTCGGTACTATCTGTCTGCGGGTACCGTTGCTGAGGCCGCCACCGCCGCCAAAACTGGGCCACCACCATCGTCGCGTGGCCTAGCCTGGCCAGGCCAGGCCTGGCCTGGCCTGGCCGGCTATAATGCCGCCCCAGGCATTGTGGCCTACGAGAACATCTACACGTACATACATACTTACGTACGTACTCTGCCATGCTCAGCAGGCGGTGAGGTATCATTATCTCCGCTATCTCCACTCCGCTACAGCCACAGGGGCTATGAACCCGATTGCGTTTTGTCGGCACAGGACATTGCGGGCCTCGATGGCAGGGCCTCGATGCGGGTATGAGCACAGTATACGATGTATACGAGTACAGTGCAGTAGTACAGCAGTATGCCGGGCGTACGCTGTGCCGAGCGAGCATCTCGCAGCCGCTTACCACAAGCCTATAAATAGAATTTCTACAAAAATGCAATGTAGTGCGTGCACAGTGCGTATGCGCTTACGTCACGCCAAAAGCAAACAAAAAACAGCTAGCACCCCCAACTCCCCCGTCAGTTTGCTGGAACCCCTGCTGGAACACTTCTCTAGGAACTAGCAGGAACTCTCATGCATTTTATGAATGTCAAAACGAACAGAGCTAACGGTAATAAATGTACGGGGTCGTTAAGAATTTCCTACTCTGCTGCTGCTGTGAGCCTATAGATGAAGAGTAAATATGTACGATGCAACTAAATGTTTGTTACGAGTTCTCTTACGAGAGCCGAGATCTACACAATAAGAAGTTTGATTTATGAGATTGCTTAGCAAGTGTATATATATATATATATATATATGCAAAAGCATATTTTTTTATTTAAGTTAGTTTGTCATATCGTATTTAATAATCGGCGAGTCAGATCAGGGATATAGCTGAGCAATTGAAGATCTCTTACGGATACATTTTTACAGTCGTGACCAATACTTTATGCGTCAGAAGACTGGCATAAAAATTAGTTCCAAAAATATTAAATTTCTAGCAAATGAACGCCCGTCGGGAAATGCCCGAATTAAACCGTCAGGTTGTACTAACAGATCCTGGATTGTTTTAGAGAATGATTACAGGAGACGGGTCATGGATATATGGTTACGACAACGAGACCCAAGCCCAATTCTCGCAGTCGTGCTTCCACGGAGGAAGTCTGCCGAATAAATTGAGATAGAGCAGGTCGAACAGGAAAGTTTGCTTGAATTTTTTTTTCGACTACAGGGAAATTATCTTGCTTGTTTTACGGTTAATAGGAAACAGTACCACGAAAATTTAAGAAGGTCGTGCGAGAATGACCGACGCAAAAGGCTTGAAGTTAATTTGAAAAAAATACTTTAGAAAATTAAACAAATATTCTGTTTAAAAATACTCTTATTTAAATAAATAAATTAGAGGGAGTGAGGGAAATGGGCTTGCAAATAGAAGGTAATTATTCCGATGCTACATATATAGCATGGAATGGAAAAAGTGCTGTAGACCTAATTATGAGTACCTCTAGTGAACCGGGAGCCTATATAAATGACCATAAAACGATAATTTCAGCGGAGCGGAAGCACTGTAAGATTACCTTTAGTCTTACTCATACGAGTAGAACTGGCGGTGACAAACGAAATCCCTTCGGCCGCAAGATAAGTCTCAGAAAACTAGAACAAGCCTTCTACTCCCAAATGCGGCCGCAGTAGACACAGACTTTTACGAGCGCTCACTTCGGTGGGTCATTCAAGCTGCAGCAATACATAAGAGCAACACTGCGACAAACCAGAGACACAAACCATGGTTTGACCACGAATGCAAAACCATCAAAGGACGCATATGTTGCCACAACGATTGGAGCTTATCGGGGTTGGCAAACCTAGCTGAGCTGAAGAAAAAGTATAAACGAATGATGATGAGAAAAATATATGAATACGAGACTACGCAACACATACATCAGGTACGAGACAGCATCCAGAGACCATGGGTCCTCTTAGCGAAGAGACCTGTTATAGCAAACCCGCTAATATATGACGAAAAGTGGATCTCGCATTTCACAACCCTACTGAACCGCGACGTACAACTGCCTGAGAAGGAGCACGCTGCTCACGTAGAGTCTAATTCGGAAGACTTCACGGAAGGGGAGGTTCGAAGGGCTATACTAGCGAAAAAGAACGGAAAATCGTCAGGTCCTGATGATATTTACTACAAACATCTTAAGCAGGGAATAGAACACGTAGCCCCGAAGCTAACAGCGCTGTTCAATGCATGCTTAGAACACGGGCACATCCCAGGGCAATGGCGCCGAAGCTACCACCAACCAATTTACAAAAGCAAAGGCGACGCCACAGATCCAGCGAACTACCGCGGGATAGCATTGACTAGCGTAATCTACAAAATATGAACCTCAATAATTGTGACTACATAACAAATGTAAAGACCTAATACCTACGGAACAGAATGGGTTCTTGGAAGGTCGGTCAACTGAACGAGCTCTCACGGAAGTCCTTCGTCACGTGCAGGAACGCTTCAACAACGCACAGATGACCTACGCAGCTTTTGTTGACTTCAAAACCGCTTTTGATAGTGTACCTAGAGACCGCCTCCTGGAAGCTATGCGACATCACTTTGGCATCAAAGGTCAAATGTTCAACCTAATCAGAAGCATTCTCACTGCAAACTACATCACAATTAGAAATGGGCCTCACTGTATTGCGCAAGAAGTTAAACAGACCATTGGCCTGGCACAAGGCGACACGGCAAGCCCTTTCTTATTTATCCTATATGTCGCAGGGTTAAGCCAGACACTACGAAATGCTAAAGCTCTGCATGTACTCTACGCTGACGATCTTATCATAATGGCCAAGTCAAGACCACATTTACAGTTTTACCTCAATGAAATGAGCCAATAGTGCGCACAATATAAGCTGACAATTAATGCATCCCGAGGAGGCCGATACGCCAGTCTTGACTATATCATCAGGGTAAATAACCAAAATATCGAATTAGTAAGTCAATTTAGCTACCTCGGGGTAACCTTGACACCCGGCCTATCTTTCACAAAACACATAGAGAGCAAGCGTGCAAAAGCAGTATCGGCCATGACGCTACTCGGAAATCTTACACAAATTGACATTAAGACTGGAATGTACCTTTTTAAGATAAAAATAGCTCCGATTATAACTTACTGCCTTACACAACTGCCTTACAAACCTAAGATAACATGAAAGAAATAGACAAAATAAAAGCGAATTTGTGAAATATATGCTCGGACTGCCGCGTAACGCATCGACAACCTTGGCGTTGGAACTATGCCAAGGGTGGAAGATCTTATCTTGGACAAATACGTTTTTAGCCCACTCGTCGTAGAGCAATATCGCGCATACAGAGAAAAGCGTAATCTGAGCTTTGCCATAGAGAAGTTCACTGACGGTCCTGCATTCACGACAGACCGTTGGAAGCAGGGAATGCAAGTGAACAGACGGGTACTCTGCAGACTTACCTGGCATGGCTACCACCAATATATATGCCTAAGAGGGTATTGCTTTGAAATTGAAGATTGTGTATGTAAATATTGTGGCACATGTAATATTGACCGATACCACATACTGCAATGCAACGAAATAGAAGCTGGTTCGACGCATGCAGTAGTGAAAGACGTTATCAGCCGACATTAATTTTAGGTAATATCTATCAATTTCTGGTGAAATAAACTTGTATCTATCTAAATAAATAAACATACGTATTAAAACTTTTAGATCCGCCCATATCTATCTATCAATATATCTATATATATATATATATATATATACATTCAAAATGTGGTTTATCTGCAAAACTGCATTAAAAATGCGTAAGCGTCATAAAAATAATGACATTTTATGAAAACAGAGTACATTTACACAGTCAAATAGTCATATATGCAAGTGTATACGCAGTAAACAGGTGATCCAAGAGAAGTATAACACAACATTGTAGTAGGGAAATACACTGAACACGACAGTATTGCCGACCCCTTGTATGATGGCTCCTGCAACTCAAGAATCAATTACAATCCCATAGCTCTTCACTTCACAACGCCTGTTAATACCCTCATCGGTATGTCATACCAGAGCTGGAAGATATTTTTTAATTACTCCGAAAAACACTTACTTAAAAGCTTTTATGCGACCAGGTAGCGCGTTCTAAATAGGCTTCTGCCAGCGCAATAGGGACCTGAGTTTCTTTCGGGTCCGCGGTACCACAAATACTGTCGCTCTACGCACCCACCTTCTTTGCTTACGCACTCATGTAAATACTAAATTCGTCTGTAGTTCATCACGAGAGATTATGTAGGCAAGCGTGGCGAGTTTAAGACTAGATATTTTTGAAAGTGGTAAAGGTCATGGGCGGCGCACATATCACTTATTGACTCGTAGCGCCGTCAGGAGAAGATGGCGCGAAGTGCATCATTTTGAATCACCTGAATTTTATACAAATGCCTCTGCATCCACCACCCCGCAGCAGGATACCATAATATAAAATAGATAAAAATGGGGCCCTGTATACGGCAAAACGTCCGTCAATTAGAAATCTGCCTTAACCTCTGTAAATTTGTAAAAACGGCATAGCATTTCGGCATCAATTACTTTATGTGAGAATGCCAAGATGAATGCTCATGTAAACCAAACCGAAACCTCTTACCGCCTGAGAACGATCTACCGTATTGGCGCCCAGTCGGAAACTATCGGGCAACTGAAGCAGCTGCGGATCTAGCGGATCGAAACACTAAGATATCAAAACACTAAGATTCTGCTCGTATTCACAACCAGCCCGTAGTTATTAAAAACCTTGACAACATTTCCTTAACTCAATTAAAGTGCCAATACCATTATAAACATTAGCCGAAATAAGATTGACGTGTCGTCAGCATATGTTATTTACTTCCTAGGCTAGTGTGTGTAATTATCAAGAATATGAAGTTCAGTACAATCAGGAACACAAAGGGACCAAGAACAGAGCCCTGCAGAGTCCCCAGGCCAACAAGCTGCCAAGTAGATTGAATGGGTCTAACCTTAACAAAACGGAGGTATTTCCGTAAGATAGGAGATAGACCAGCTAACGTAATAAAGAACGTGCAGCCTAACTGGGTCAACATCTGGGTAAACAGTTCGAGGTCAAAACAACTGAAGGCAGACGCCAGATCCAAGAACACGCCCAAACAATGGATCGTCCATTTTAGCCAAGTCAACCACATGCTGCCACAATTGTGCTAGCGCTAAGTCTGTCGATCAGCTCTTATGAAAGCCTAACGAGCAGAAATCAATTCCCTTTAAAAAACGAGTTAAATTGTGCAGCACCAACTTTTCAAAGACACTTGAATTATAGCCAACAGCAGAAATAGAGGTAGCTGGACGCAAAACACCTACCCTTATATAACGGGACTACGTTGGTAAATCTCAACATCGAGAGAAACAGCAGTGTTTTAAAGATAGGTCTCTTGCCAAAGGAGCTGCAAAAGCGCAGGATGCTAACTCCAACAGTTTAGCCGGAACACCCATGATGCCACTAGACCAACTAGCGTTTTATTATTATTTAATTAGATTATCGCACCTTCAACATCAGAGGCCTGCACCCGAGGCAACGAAAATAATGTGGCCTCATTTGGCCATAGTTTGTCAAGGCGGTGCCCATCAATAACGACTCTAACAAGTTTAAAGTTGTTTATTCACCCGTAGCGAAATGTCGGTTTAGTTATATTTGGGCTCGCTAATCGCGTGACCCGTGCTGGAAGTTAGGACTAATGGGAGCGTTGCTTTGGCGAGCTCTCTACCGCAGGCTTTGTTAATATATCCCGCAAACGCTACGAGTCCGATTTAAAGTTACTAAATAGTAACTTTTGTAATTTTTGTAGAGAGCCTCTCTGGCCAGGCATATAACTCGTAAATGTCGCTTTTGGGAAATTAACTAGGCCCTTTTTGTCTCGGGCGTCAAGTGCTTACGATACCTGCGGTTAAGTTTGCTCACCGTGTGCTCTACCGACAAAATCCCGTGTCTATAATATAACACATTTGTTCAATTTTGTAGGATATATTAAAAACATGTGTCGCTCCTTGGAGGGTTTCCTGCAATATAATAAAGACTTTCACGTCCAAAACGAAACCTGGGTGATACGTTCAATAAAGAAAGGCATTTTAGCTTTTACTTGTATATGCACTAAATTACAACATGCCCATTGTTAAACTTTAGTTACATGGCAACTGCGAATCTAGCAACCATAAGTCTTGCACCAAAAGTACACAAGTGATGTGAAAAATCCCTCCCTTAATGCTTTTCATCACAAAATATTAATTTTTGAGAATTTTCCTCAATGCGTTTGACACGTCAGGTGTATAATGGTGGACGGTCGCTTTTCCGTATAACATATTCGTAACATAATGAAGTCCTTTATTTGTAAACGAAACCCAGGCGATACGTTTGAATTCCTCCCAAAAATGTCGTTATTATGGCGATTTTTTATGCCAAGAAAATCGTCTGCTCGAAATTGCATATTTTGTAAAGCAATGCCCGGTTAGCCACACTTATATGATGCATATAAGTTATTTCACTGTCACATCTAATAAAATATTTCAGCCCCCTTTACGTAATTTTTATCGAGCTCGGCGGCTTCCAAAAATTTTTCTTTCCAATCTCTGTGTTTGTATATATATATATATAATACCGGATTCTCTGCCAATATGTGAAATACGGTACTGCTACCGATAACTTTAACTTATAAACCGATCATATATGAACCAATCAATGACTAATAAAGCATAATATATATGCATACATATAACGGATTTTATTAGACTGAATATTTACAAAACCTTGTCATTTATGCATTGGCTTGCATTTCGCCAATCCAAGCCAGTGCTGCGCTAAAATAAGTCTAACTTTTTCAACGCTACACTCTATCCTAAGCATCTTATGAGATTCCCTTATTTTCAAGGAGCAGCGTTTACATTGAAACACAGATAGCAAAGCAAACAAAACACAGAATCCTGCTCAAGGAAAGATACTTGGCGATTGTGGCGTTTATATGACCTATGACATCAGGTCGCTAGACAAACTCGTAGGAGTTTGCCTCACGGATATCGCAACCACACTTTTTAAAGTTACTATGCGTGACATTCTGCTAAGAGTCTGCAAGGTGACTTATTTAATACATACCGTTGTGGATCGTATGTTAGACATAGTTATGAGTGAGAACAAAGTCACTCAGTTTGGAACAAATAGATCTTACATAAAAAAAAGACGAAGAAGTGCAACAGTAGTGTTTTTAAACAAATATTTGGGGCTATGGGCCCACTTGAAGAACAGGGGTAGCCTTTACCGATAAAGAGGACATACCAATACCTCGGCATCGAGTTGTCAGAGCCAAAAAATCAACTAGATAAACATAAGGCTATCTAGAGGCAAAGTGCAAACACACAAGTGCCAACTGCACGACCAGAACCTTTGGGGTTCTATAGATTTCAAACTTTAAAGGTCTTTTTTCAGCTCTTACCTATGCAAATAAAGTTAGTGTGATGCTGGGAACACTGGTAAGCAAGCTAGCGGCGCGAAAACAACGCGATGGATGTTCGTAATATGGTGCAAATTGGTCGAAGGCGGTTTAGATTTTTTGAGCCCGGGAGGCTAAAAAATCGTTACTTGCCAGATTCATGATGGACGAAAGCCATCCTCAATAGGGTGGACATAATAAGAGGAAATTCGCGTGCATACGAATGCATATAAAAACGCTGGTACGAAAATATGCTTGCAGGCACCTCGTATTGCAACGACGACTTTACGCTACGTTAGCAGAAGATATAGAACTTGGTGCGACTACAACTAGAACGTGAGTAGGCTAGGTGCAGATGAACGAGAACACACGCATGCACGTCTGCCGCGTAGCGCAACCGAAAAAATCCGATGGCATGTGACCTAATTTTTCTTGTTCTATTGATTCGTCGCTAAAAGATGCCAGACGCCACTCGGGAAGGATTGGACAAAGCGACACTGGTTTGTTGTTGTTTCGTATAGGAATAAGGAATACTAGGTAAAAGATGGATTTGGTGGATTCGAGATGGCCGTCTCAAATGTTCCACCGGTCCGCGTCCGCTGATTCGGAAGCGCATCGTCATTGCATCGTTGATAGCTTCAGACGTTCCTGGTGCGATGTCAGATGCGTTTGGAGGCCAGATGGTGAAGCGGATCATGTTTGGGGGGTGTTGCGGTTATGGCACGACATGGAGGTGGGGCACGTGCTGCTGCTGCTGCGACGTGGCTAGTTTACATGTTGCTACGCGCTCTAAGCATGGAGTCGTCGATGTCGGTGTCGCTGATGATGACAATGGCGATCTTGTGGCTGTGGGCTATAGATCCCCTGGTCGTCGTCGTCGTCGTTGTCGTAGTGCAGGTGCGCCCATGTGGTCGGTTTGTTGTCGTGCAGGCTTATTGGCGCGCCATACAGTGTAGACAGCGTAATTCACGGTTGCCGGACTGTCTGGGAGGTAGAGCGCTTTGTCGCTATGTCGCTAACCTACAATTCAGTCCGATGATCCCAGACAACGTGCATTTAGCACCACGATTGTGAACGAAACTAGTTGACTTCGATGGACGTCGAGCCTAGTTTTGTCGCTCGATATCGAAGCTGCAAGAAGGAGCAAGGGATACACGAGTACTTAGACGACAACACCCGATGCTCGGCTCTGCGTTCTCTGTGCCGAGCAGGTATGCGCAGACAGAAAGCTACGGGTTCTAATCTGAGCCGCAAAAAAAACACCCTACCTGCGTGAGGTGTGGCGGCCATCCAAAAACAATGACACACGTAATATATGAATGCAGCGACGGCTAAGTCACAGAAGATTCGCTGGTGGGAACCCTAGTTTTGGGGGGGGGGGGAAGAAAACTACTGTGCACCCTAGTCCAGTTGGACCAAGAGACCTTTAGAGCACTGGAAGAAGAGAACTGGATCTATGCGCTGAGCCATGCTCGCATCTGAAATGTTAATATTTATTAATAAATACAAACACACAGAAAAAGACCCCAAGTGCTCGAAATAATGTGATAAACCAATCTACCTTGGTATAAAGTAAAAAAGATTAACATATATACCCCTTGGTAGACGGTGAGCAGGGTGTATTGGAGATTAAGCAAAATGTGGGAACTCCGCAAGGAGACCCGCTGAGCTGCGTCGCGTTTACACTTCTCCTTGCTGACTTCGTCGGTTACGTCCGACAGGAGTACCAAAAAGCCGTGGTGGTGATGTATGCAGATGATATCGTGGTCGCTCATCGCGACCTAGGTACCATTAAGCGCATTACCTCTATGATAGGGGCGTTGCTTGTCTCGAAGGGACTTGAGATAAACACCAGGAAGACCAAAGCCATGAAATTCAGGCGTGGAGGTCGATTGGCTGCCAGAGACGTTATACGTTGCTGCGGCCAACCATTGGAGTTTGTTAACTCTTTCCAGTATCTTGGCCTTCGGGTTCATTATACGGGAACGACGTTCACAGCGCATATAAACGAAACAGTACGTAAGGCACTTGTCTCTCTTTACGGGGAAGTAGGCAATGTCCGAAGACTGTCCGTTTTCTCAGCAGTGAGGCTCTTCATGCTTAAGATTGTTCCGGGGCTGATGTATGGCCTTGACAGGGTGTGGAACCACCTCACACTGGCGAATTTTAACCAGCTTGAGAGAGTGTTTCTCATTATATATGAAGCGAGTGCTTTGCTTGTCTATTCGAGCAAGGAGCCGCTTTGTGTATCTCATGTCAGGTTGTCCACCGGCTACTGAAACAATCCGACTAAGGCTGAAGCTGCCGCGTACAGTACCATACGAATGTTTCATTTCTGAATGGGAAGCTAAAGTCGAACAGGCCAGACGGGAGGTTTGGACGTTTTCAATGCCGTGCACCTTTGGTCTAGTCCTGCATGTGACAGTCGCCACGTATACACCAGGTACATAGTGCATGGTTATCACTACCTGGTATGTTCAAACGCAGCCTTTCACGAGGAGTACGAGTTGTGCACCTGCCGGTTCTGCCTGCAGAGGTGTGCCAAGTACCATGCAGTGGGATGCACAGCGCTGAACAAAACATCGTTGCACTACTTCTCTCGCCGAAAGCGTGAAGAAGATAGAGTATTATGAAGAAACATCTTGAAATGTATATTATACTCAATCTGAGTGAAATAAAGATAATAAAAAAAAAATATATATATATATATACCCTTAAGCTGACTAATAAAATTTGTGGTAAACCGTACAACAGTAGATAACTATAGAGAACCAAAACGACAATTCAAGTAATCTTTAACGATAACGAATTCGTCGAATATTTAGGTACTTAGCGTAAGCATATATATGTGCATGTGTAATAGAACATATAGTTAATTAAACGTTAAAAACAACACAGGGATCGATGCAAAACATCACCTCATTGTTCTTATATTTTTATATACAATGTCACACTCTGAGTTCACTGTATCTGTCAACCAAGCGTAATCCATTCTACAGTTAAGATGAGACGGGTTAATGTGTGGCCTCGGGCGATTCGGTCCGCAGTTCGAACTTCTAAGCCGATTTCTGGCCGCAGTAGGTTGAAGATCCCATATTTTAGGGTGCTCCATATGTTCGAATTTAAACTTGGAATATTTGTCATTCTTATACCAGGGCTGCCAGAAGGTGTAGAGCAACTCGTACTGATAATATTCGTCAACGTTCTCTAACGTACTGAAAATAAGAGTATTCATAATAATAATAATAATAATATATTGATGGGTGGCGTGAATGCACAGAGTTAGAGCCGAGATATAATTTCGTTCCGATTGCAACGGAGAAAATGGGACCGGTCAGAAGAAGTACAAGAAGATTTATAAGAGACTTAAATGGTCAAATACAAGCAAACATCGGAGATACACGCGAATGCGAGTTTCTGAGGCAGCTGCTTTCATTAGCAATTCATTAGCAGAGGAAATGCTGCGTCTTTATTAGGTGCGATGAGGAAAGCCATAAAATAATGATGAGGAACTCACGAGAAGAAAACCATGAAATAACGAGGATACACATTCACACCTCACACTGTTTAATAATAATATTGTTTAATGTCGTATGCTATTATATTTAAGGCGTATTCAAGTTAAACAAACAACTCCATTTCCGTTCCCAATCTCCGTTGGATCGATAAGCCCGAACCAGATCGCTGATATTCACTTCGATCTTATGCAAAATTTTAGAGCAGGTTTAAATAAACATCACCCTGCTTCGAACGCGACATATTCTAACGCGTTTTTCTGCTATGGAAATTTGTTATCGTCAAACGGCATACATATAATTCCAAATCAATAGGCCGAAGCATTTATCTGCCTCTTTTACGCATGTACCTTCAGAATTTAATTTAAAAAAATATACTATACGCTTCATATTTTGCGTTGGTTTACTTTGCCACCTTGGCAATCTTGTAATAAATTAGATGATCATTGAAAGCATTTGTTACCTCTTACATTTTTTATGCAAACAAGTATTGTTTACTAGCAGTTTTCTTTTGCTTCTTCGTTATTGTTTCTTTTCTTTTTTTTTTGCTTTAGGGATATCCTTCATACTATTATGTTGTTGTTGCTG
The DNA here is from genome assembly GCA_003439945.1 of Dermanyssus gallinae. NCBI lineage: Eukaryota > Metazoa > Arthropoda > Arachnida > Mesostigmata > Dermanyssidae > Dermanyssus > Dermanyssus gallinae. The sequence goes on from QVRM01000518.1 coordinate 45,185, forward strand.
TTCTACTGCAATGCGTTTTCTTTCGCGTTGTCGTCGCTGTTGTTGCTGGCGCTATTGCTGTTGTTTATTGTTGTTGTTACTGCTGCCGTCATTGTACTTGTCTGTCAATGTGTTCCATTTCCTTATTCCAACATGGCATTTTTGAAGAACAACGGTGTAAACACCGTTAGGCAGTGTTAACCGAGATGATCTGATTGATCCAGCCGATGAACGAGGACACCTTCACGTATACGCCGGGCACGTCCTGTCGGCCGCATCCGAGTCCCCAGGACACAAGGCCTTTCAGCTCGTAAAAGCCGCCCATGTCGCAAACCATCGGGCTGCCACCGTCACCCTAAAGGAGTCGCCGTAGAGCAAATCAGGACAAAACAACACATACCATCCAACCAGACGTGTACAGTCAATTATTTGCGTTTGCGTTCGATCGAAATAGGCCCATAACACGACACAGTCGTCCACTAGATAAAGCTTTCTTGCGTTGGTTGCGCCTACATTATCCGTACAAGTACCGACACCTGAATTGTTCAGCCAGCTGAACAACGGCACTTAATGCAAAGCACAATCGTCAATATTGTCATGTCGTTCTTGTTTCTTATTGTGAGAACCTAACAGTTCAAATTATGTTTGTTAGCTGCTTATGATGGACTGAATACGGAGTATTCTAAGATTATTATTATTATCATCATTATTATTATTATTTTTTTTTATCATTCAATTATTAATATTTTATTATTGTTTATTGCTGATCATACAATTGTGAGGTCTGAACATATTATTATTATTATTATTATTGTTCTACCTACGCTCGATATGATGATGATGATGATGGCCAAAACAATACAAACAATAACTGAAACTAGATAGAATTCCGATTACTATCACGACAGTCACCATGCCCACACCACCAAACAAATCGAATGTGGATGTCGACGTGACGATGTTTTGCTTTGTGTTACGTTACTGCATCAAGTTGCAGTAACGGAGACACGATACTGTGCTATATAGTATAACAGTCCTGGCACGATTAAACGAACCTGGCAGGCGTCACGGCTCTCCTCGCCGCCAGCGCAAAACGTGCTGACGGGAAGCTTAAACTGCTTTTCTGTGGCCGCGCTAAGCTGCGCCACGCACGTCCGCTCCTCGACCATCGGCAACTCGACCTGAATCAAAGCAAAAGATACGCGCGCTTGGGTTAGAGAAAAGGCGGGCGCCACATTCGGCATGCTTTATATATGTCCGCGGGTTATTTTGTTTATTTGTTTATTTTTTTTTTCAGGTTATACGTGGCCAGGGATCATACATCAGATCGTACATCAGTTTATGGAAAACTACTTAAATTAGTGAGCCACTTTTCGTACTTAGACGTCACACTAGCCCCTAGGCTTACTTTTAGCAGACATATCGAGCAGGTACAAGCAAAACCTACGTTTGCAACGCTTTTGTTAGGCAAAATGCGTGAAGTGGACGTAAAAACAGGTAGAGAGAGAGAGAACACTGACTAAATATCTGGCACTTAATAACACATCATTTACAGTGCATATTCTAGATTTATGTCGAGTCTATAGAGAGAACAGAAATGTTAATTTTGTAGCGAAAAACTAAACAGATGGCCCGGCCTTATGATTACAGAGACGAAAAAGAGCCATGCAAGAGAACCGTTCGCGAATCTGAATAATCCGAACAACTTGGCACATGTATCACCATATCACATATGCATGAAGCCCAGCTGTTTTAATATTGAAGAATGTGTTTGTAGCTTCTGTGGAGAGTGTGATATTGGACGCTATCATATACTTGTATGTGCAGAAATTTGCGGAACATCCAAAGTTAAATACATTTTGTGAGACTGAGGTGTCACATCGTGACACCTTGTGAAACATGAATCAACTGTCTACCAATTTAGTGGTGAAAAAATACTGCATATATATATATATATATATATATATATATACATGCTTTGAGTTATGCCCCAAGCGGGCTGTGCACATGTTCTTACATCACAATTGTATATCTTATACACATAAGTAAATGATTATATATATGTGTATATGTATATATATATATATATATATATATATAAGAATTTGTAGTCGAGGAAGAGCAGTGGCCGCCACGACAAATACCGGCATCTCTCGGACAAGTGAGGAAAAGAAGGGCGTTCAGTAAACAAGCTGAGGCAAATAAATGGAACATAAATTAAAAAAGAATATATATATATATATATATATATATAAGGTAGGTTGCGCACAACTAGGTCGAACAGTCCATTCGCATTCCTAGCTATTTTGTATATATCATAGAAACGCAGTGCGGCGCAACAACCACCCATAGGGCATCACTTCGTGCACTGTGTGCGCGCAAGTTATCGTTCCGTTTGAAAGCGTAAGTCGAAACGGGCGCGAACGCGGTGTGTCGAGAGGTTGGTGACCTTTCAGCGCATGACCTTCTCTATCTCGTTCCTCACGCACGCGACACGTGTGACCTCGATTCGATAGGAGGTCAACGACGTGTTTTCTCCCCCTCTGTCAGTGAGTCAGTGAGAGGCGTTGCTTGTAGCGGTCAGTTACAGTCGTGGGGGGGGGGGGGGGGTGGCGGGGATGGGTAAACTCTCAAACGGTCGAGCGGCGGAGTGGAGCGACTTGCACGCAGTTCGCTCACCTGTCTGATGCGCATGGCAACCGGCCCGCCTTCGTGAAGAGCTCCGTAGCCCGTCACGATGCAGCGCTGACTCTTCTCGAGCGCCGATGCGGCTGCGGCTGCTGCTGCTGCGGCAGATCCTGACGTCTGATCTCCGTTCATCTTCGAGCCCGCCTGCTTGCCAGGTAGGCAGACCGTACACGCGGCTGATAACGACGACGAGTTTACGTTGAACGGATTTAGCACCTGCAGAGACAGCCCAAGCAAAATATATATATATATATTATTTATTTATTTATTAACACCCGGGCTGGGTAAGTGTGTTTATGTTACATCACAGTTTTCCACACAACTATCGATCTAGCGTTTTGCCAGTTCTGCTATGGACCGAACCGCCGGACAAACCGCAGCGTGTCACATAAAAAAAATATATATATATATATATCTACATATATATATATATATATATATAAATTACCGTACTCGGGTGTTAAACTTACGAACTAACTAAGCTAAACCCATCTATTATATTCATAAAAAAGCGCTTATAAAATGTAGCGCTTATATATATATATATATATATATATCACCGTACTCGGGCGTTAGCCTTACGAACTAACTAAGTTAAACCCTAACGCCTGAGTACGGTGATTTATATATATATATATATATATATATATATATATATATAAATCACCGTACTCGAACGTTAGCCTTACGAACTAACTAAGGTAAACCCATCTATTATATTCATAAAAGGGCTCTTAGAAAAAAATTATATATATATACAAAAGTGTATGCTGTAATAGTATACACTGTGCATGTGTTTGGGTTGGCGACCTTGACGAGGGCGATGTCATTGTCGAGTGTGTTCTCATTGTAGTTGTGATGAATATAGCTGGCCCAGGCCTTCTTGCGAGCGTGACCATGTCGGGCAGTCAGGTCAACAGAGCCCACTTCAACGAAGAACGTGTCGCCATTCCGGACATACCTGTTGGCGGCCCACGACCGAACACAACCAATCGCGGCCGGCCAGCTTGTTAGTTTAGAACTTATTTAGCAATTTTAACGTGGAACGAGATGATGCAGTCATCTTCTGCTACTGTGACAAGTGCATTTCTACTTGTCCGTTTTCGTATAAACATAAGTATGTATAACGTATTTTTTAAAATTATATATGCTATAATATTTAGAATATCTTACACAAAAAAAGTATATATATATATATTTTTTTTTTTAATTGAAATGTGGCACAAAGACTGGTTGCAGTAATAATAGCAGTAATGCTACGTTCTACTAACTTCGTAACGCAGTGAGCCGCAGTGACGATCCATTGGGCTCCGATCAGGGCACCGCCACAGACGTACTGGCCTTTCTCGTTGTAAATTGCGACTTGCCAACACCAGTCGCCCGGTTCGGCATCTCGACCGCCAATCACCTGCATAGACGTAAGCGTATCATATTCATCATTGAGCTTACAATTTCAAAAGTCAACTAAACCATTGTAGCGTCGGGTACTGGCAACTAGTAAAAAGCCGGCAGCATTTGACATAATGATTGACTGCTGCTGCTTGATTGAAAATCTCTTACGAGATGAACTAAGCGTACGTGTCTTATGGCTTATCGCCGAAAAGAAAAGTGCGCAAAAGTCAAAGGTGCAACTCGACGCACAATCGAAAATTTGTCACTTTCCCCGACTTCGCCCACTTCGAAGGAGCACTGTAGGCGATTAGTTACCAACTTCAACGTACCCTTTGATGTCGCGTCCCACCGCGCCTGCCGCAGCTGAGAGATTCCCGCGTCGACCCTGAATGAAACGAGTGATAGAGAAATGTCAAGTGGTTTACGATAACCTGTTATGTGCAACGAAGTATGTTCAAAAGTATACGTGCATCTGTCGGATACCAAGGGTTGCCGGTTTGATCCTGGCACTACGCGTGTCCCTTTCATAACCAGAGTTCGCAAGATATACAAACATTTTATGTAAAAAAAATTAAAACACTTTTTTTAATGGTCATATATATATATATTCCACGGGTTACCTCATCGAAAAATGTACTGTACTCTAAGACGCTCCACGACATTTTGTGTCGATAGAGTGGACGAAGCTCATTTTGCGGTGAAGCTACTGCACTTAAAACGCATATTTTGTAACGCAATCAAAGCCAAAAACCCGCACAACAATTCGTTGCCTGGTCGGTTATTATTGAATGAATAATGAAGATTATTCAACCATTAATTTGTATACTCAACTAAAGATATTCGTGTATTTTATCTGCCCATCGAATGGGAATTGAAACATAATACGTTCAATTATTTAAAACTACGTTACATGTTGCTTGCTGTGCATTATTATTTTAATTACCGCTATTAATTACTGGGATCATAGCACAGAGCGAGCGGCTCTAGTGCGAAAATTCCATATAGACGAGTAAACATTTCAATGCTCTAAACTAGGCACCTGATATGCTTACTGGTTCTACTGTTTCAAATGATCGATCTCGTCGTCGATTATTGGCTATAGTGTACATACATAAAAAGATAGAGTTCATGACCGGGCAGATGAGGTGCTGGCCATAAGTATTTTGCCGCAGAAACATAGCCCCATTTGGCGCTAGAAGGTATTTTCCCGCTATACATAATCTCAATCCGTTGCTGTTTTCAGTCTTGGTAAGAAAGGGTATTTTAGGAATGGCACGCAAGGTAAACTCGCTCATATATGCTGATGACCTATTACTTTAACCCTGCAGTAGATTCCACCTGCAGCCATTGTGTGCAACTCTGCACTACTATGTTGATTTCAGGGAGCTAGGAACTTATGCATGCAAAACGAAAGTACTGAAGCTTTGCTGATCAGAGAGAATAGCCAAAGCGTTTGGCCTGAATTCGGTCCCAATCGAGCTTGTCCGACATTTCCTTTTTCTACGAAAAGGCTGTTTGGGATCCGTGATTTCAGCTCTGGAGATTCCCAGCTTCGCGGGACACATTGGGATGAAGTTCGCAAATTACTCCAGCTATTTGACGCATTTGACGTTGTGGAGCCCAACAAGCTAACATTGAACGTTCCTGTCAATCTTCTCAATATAGCATGGAGAAAGTAGCGCAAACGGCTTCCCAAGGATTTTAGATGATATGGCTCCATCTGAATGACTCGAGGAGATTTTCTAGACGCCGCCAGACCACTAAATATAACCGCACTAAAAAGCCAACGTTTGCCATCTAGTCAAGACCAGCCGTTTAAAAAAGGCTGTATAAATAAACCGCATCAGTCAGAACTTGGCTGTTTTCTCGTGCCGTTCTGCTATCTATTACGAGCGTAAAAGCATGGTTCTGCCTCCAAAAATTCGCCCGAATCGTCTGCAAGCGCAACTGCTTTGTAAGTAGATTCTTCCCCATCATGAAGCGTCTTTATCTGCCTTTTTAATGCATCTACTCGCTACTATTTCTGTTTTTCTATAATTTCTATATCAGACCGCCCCCACATCTAATTATTACAGCTGGTCATCGCAATACCCAAAAATGCAATCAAATTTCTTTAAAAAATGCACATTCAGTTCACTGTGATCAAAGATCAAATGTATTTTCTAGTCTTTAACAGTCAAAGACGAAAAGAAAGAGGTAGTGCGTTTTTGGGATAGAAATCCGATAAATCATTAATACAGTAATAAATTATTTGAAAAAAATGCAAGTGAATGCAACGAGCTATTGAGCTTTCTGTCCGTAATAGGAAGCAGAATGCCTATTTAATTACGAGATCATTTTAAACTTCAATAAATAAATTCCCTAGTCGGTTATGCATAATGGAAGGTGGCCCAGAAGCTTTTGGCGCATGACCGGTTGAACTAAGCGCATTGCAACGGGTGAGCGCCGCAGCCATGTAAGGTGACACACCAGAGACAAGTAGAATGCTCTGCTCAACTGATCCAATCGCTTCAGTAGTTGACGATCATGAAGTAATTGACGATAAAATCCAATTCTGCTCACCAATTTATATTATCAACCTGTGGCAACAGTGATGGATGTAAATACCGCTGCACAGTTGTTCCTTCATAGCTCACCAGCAAACTCGGATAGACTACGTTAAAACCACAATAGGCGCGAGTTAGTTTCCGCCATTAGAAGTCGCAAGTAAGATAAGAAGCAGCCTTGCAAAACAAAAAATGATGAGTATTATATGATAGGAAGTTACGGATAGGATACGAGTGGTACTGTTTGGCTCTAGGCTAGTTCTACTAGAGATTATGTGACTGCAGTCTGTGTACCGTATGTACATCATCATTTATTAAGGGATTATGTTAGTTAATTATGCTCAATAATTCGTTCCTCTTAAGAGCACACTGTTTTACGCTGCGACGTCTTGCCGACAAATTAGCTTGGAAGCAAAGCCGTTCGGAGGCACCATACTGACGCTACTTGAGCTGTTAATCTGCAGCCGTCCCAGTGGCATAAAAACCGCGCCAGACTAGTGTTTTTTTGGAATAAGAAACACGTGCATTCTGCATTCTGACAAAATAATTTCACATATATATATATATATATATATATATAAAATTGGTTTCACCGGCCTCAGGAAAAAAGTGGCCTCACGCTCAACACTAGCAAATTCATTCGCAAAGGGTTAGTTGATCTATCCCTCATCACCGCCCTCCTCCCAGAGCGCCGAGTCGTAGAGGCGCACGGAATGATGCATCTAGGATAGAGGGTCGGTCCGGCCACGCGACCTGAGCTCGTAGACAAATTACTCGAGCTTCGCGCTAGGTTAAAGAGGCTTGGCCTAATCTACCCTTATTGCGCTAACGCGCATTGCACCCAGCCTGCAGATTGTCACAGCAAAAACCGTCACGTCCAACAAACGTGACTAATTTTTGGCGATAAACTTCACCAAATGCTATAAAAATGTGCTGCTCTGTGTTAGGAACTAACTGTGTCGCAAAGACTAATTCAGACTGCTAGAGCATAATTTGAGGGGCAGAAGGCGCGTCTCAATGTCGACTATGAGAAACCAGCTTACAAGATGCAATAAATTTGCAGGGGCACAAAAGAAGCGTCGCTACGGTTGACGGAGAGTTGCACTTAATAGCAAATATGGCATTGTCCACATATTCTGGACCTGTGAAAGATATAACTTATAAAGACTATAATATCAGAAAAAAACAGGCAAGAGAGAGTGCTAGCCAAGTTTAGTTACTCACTAAATGGCATGTTGGCTGCCGTCAGAGGTGCTTTTAACTCTATTTCATGGAACTCCCTGTGTTGGGCGCTGGCTCGCATTTGTTGTTCATTATATATAAGTAGAATAATTGCCTTGTACTTGCTGGATTGCCCTGTCCTCTTAAGGGGTCATCACACTCATTTACCACAGGCATAGATGTCCTTCAAGCATCAGATTTGTGATATGTGCGGATAAAAAGAAAACGGCATCGGCTTTACAAATATCTATGCGGTCCTTGAGGAATCGGATCATTTTTAAGGTGCGCTACAGCGTCATCAGGCTAAGAAAGAGTAACAAGGAGGTTCTAGACTATGGTACGGATCTCGCCCCAGTAAGCGGCGAGCATTTGTAGGTATTACGTTTGCCAATATGGCGCGCGTCGAACCCGACCCTAATTCATATCGTGGAAATGTACGTAATTGCTTTTTCTGTACAAAACTGCAGCCTACCAAAAAAAAAACAGCGGGCCTTAGGTGCAACTTACAATGCGTGTCTTGTTTGTCTAACCTTTGTTGCGAGTCGTGTTGGATTCCTTTGAAGACGGCATCAGCTGTTGAACAGGGAACGTGGTGTGTGCGGGCTGTACCGATGGCCGGGAGAATGGCGTTAAGGGCACGGTGCCCGCCGGAATGAAGCCCCCGGCAGTAAGGATGGGTCCATTGCCTGCCGTCGGCTTATTTCTAGCACTGTCCGGCTTTCCAAGGGGTCGGAAGGGCCTGTTAAAGTTCTTGCTACCGAGAAACGAGCTCTGGCCTGGCGAACTAACTTGGAAGTTTGGCAACTTAGGACGCGATCCCTGACCAGACGATTGCGATGTCGCGGTTTGCTTCGTGGAACTCACAGCCGGTACAAGGACACTTGTCGGGGCTTCTTGGTGAGATGTCGTGCCAGGCTGGTGCACGGGTCTGGGTCTGAAGGCAGGTATGAAGCCGCCTTGCGATGGTGGCGGGACCACCGGGCTGCTGTGAGTGGGCTGAGATGAAGCCACTGGACTTGACGGCAATTGGGGTTCCGGTGCTACGAGCTCTGATCCGCCAACGGGCACAATGCCAGGTGGAGGTCTAACGTTTACTGGCTGGAGCTGCGACTCCTGAGGCTCATATGTGGGGTTTAAGTTGTTGTCACTTGATATGGACACATCGTTGATTGGTGGTCGCTGTCCGAAGAAACCTCCATCACTCGGGGGTTGATGAAGAATGCCATCGGTCGACGGCGGCGGGGGAGGCAGTGGGGGCGGTGGCCGGTGAGAAAACGATCCAAGCGGTCCAACCTGGTTAAGAATAATCGCATTACCCAGAGTGCGTTTGACATCACCGGTGTCTGCGCAGCACACATACCCCTCGCTGCACTTGAAGTGTGGATAGACGTTGTTCGAGCCAAAGCAAGTGAACTTCATCAGTGGAGAAATACAACTGCCCGGACATTGTATCGTGCTGGCGATCTTCGTCACAAGTTCGGCACTAGACATGGGACCGATCGTCTCCTCTTGAATGGGTCGCGGCACCCCAAACAATTCGCCTATAAGAGACTGTTGTTGCTGCTGATGCTGCTGTTGTTGCTGCTGTTGCTGCTGTTGTTGTTGATGTTGCTGCTGCTGTTGTTGCTGTTGATGTTGCTGCTGCTGTTGCTGTTGTTGCTGTTGATGTTGCTGCTGTTGTTGTTGCTGTTGATGTTGATGCTGCTGCTGTTGTTGTTGCTGTTGATGTTGGAGCGAAGTCGTCGGTGGCGGTGGCGGAAGAGGGCCGCTGAATCCAGGACCGCTCTGCGACGAAAACGGAGATCGCACGTTCGGTGGTCCCGTCAGAATGATGCCAGGTCCATCGGGTCCACGGTCGTTCGTGTACACATCCGATGCCGCGGTCTGACTAGCAGATCCATCGACACAGCATATGGTCGCCGGTGGACAGTTGGTCGGCTCATTGACCACCCGGCTGCCCTGACGTCGGCACGTCGCGTGCATGAAGCCCGGCAGGCAACGACCGGAGCACGTTGACACGGTCGACTGCGGGTGAGACGGAGGTGGTGGTGGGGTTGTGGTCGGGGGGGCCGCTGCTGCCCCAGAGGAATCGCCCGCGTTCAGGCAGCACACCCCACCCGAGTTGCACGTCGACGTGTAGTCGACCTTGTCGCACAGAAGGCTGAACAGAGATGAGACGCACGTTCCGCTACACTCGATAGGGCCGTCAACCTTCTTCTCGATCTCCATTGGAGAGTGCTGAGGCGCTCTCGTATTGTCACCGGCCTGACCGGCAGTGACGGTCTGGCCATGATCTTCTTCGGTGCCATGGTGGTGAGGGTGGTGGCCATCATTTCCGCCACCACCTTCGCCACGCACCCCACAGCACATCCCACCGTCGCCGCAGAGGCCGTCGGCAATCGGCACACGACAGTAGCTGGCGAACGTCTCCGAGATACAGTCGCCGGGGCAGTTGATGTTGGCAATCGATGACGATGAAGCCTCACCCTTGAAGTTGGACTCTCGGTTGGCTCCGATCGAGTCTGAAGCTAGCAACAATGAAGGCGTCGCTGCTGGCGATGATGGGGACGGTGATAACAGCAATGGTTTCTTGGTGTCGTTCGATGCCGTCACTGTTTCGATGGCGACGTCCGGCTCGACATGACGGCGGCCGCCTGCAATCAACGAATCGTGCCAGGAGACTTTGGAGGGTAAGGCAAAAAGAGGCAAGCGCGCACCACCTATATATACATACGCCTATCCCACATACTTGCCTACTGCATCATACCGCGTAAGCACACACATCACTGCGGAGGAGGTAGTGGTGGGCGTGCAGAGAAAAAATATGACTATGCTTGTCATTTTTATAACTACCGGCACCAGCGTCCACGTCATCATCGTCATTATCATTTTTATTACTTTAACCAATACCGTGGACGTCATCATCATCATCATCATAACATCGTCGTAACAAATCTCGCGTCCGCTACCAGAAGCGGTATAACGGTCAGTTAGAGCGGGCAGGGTAGCGGGCCACGGGGCATGAGGTCGAACACATGGCAGGGTCAGCAAGGTCAAGCACGAGCATGCAGTGGTGGTTAAAGGCGTGCAGGACAACAAGGAACGATGCAGTAAATGAGTCAGCAGCCAGTTAAGTTAGTTGGTCAGTTGTTAATGGGAGCCGTACCCGACGGTGAATCGTCCATCGTGTTAGCAGCCGAAGCGCCGGCAGGAAGCTGCTGTTGTTGCTGTTGCTGCTGCTGCTGCTGCTGCTCTGAACCGGTGATGGGTTCAGCCGTCAGAGCGTACGAGGTCGGTCTTGCAGCTGGCGGCTCAGCGGAGGCCGCCGCGTCTTGCTTTCCAGTTAGATAATCGTTGCTACTGGCGTTGTTGTTGTCGTTGCTGCTGCCAGTGCCGCTGCTGTTATCCGAAGCTGTTTTCCAGCTTAGGGCTGATGGCATCGGCTCGGCTGGAGGATCTTCAGCCATCGGCGTCGAGGTATGTTGGCCTGTTGGCGAGGTGCCGCTACCTCGACCGCTAGTGCTGCTATTGCTGCTGTTGTCAGCGCTGGAGGAGTACTTCGATGTGCAGCAGCGCAGGTAGGCGGCATCACATTGCGCGTCCGGTAGGATTTGCTCGCATAGGAGTGATGTGATTGCGTGAACGCACTCGCCAGGACATCCCTGGTTTTTACTTGTCGACGTTAGGCTACCCAGGATGCCTAGGATAACAAGTCACAGTTACCGTTGTAGTCGTCATGATCGCGCTTAATATTGTTGTTGTTGTTGTGGTGGTGGTGGTTGTTGTTGTTGTTGTTGTTGTTGTTGTTGTTGTTGTTGTTGTTGTTGTTAATGTTGTTGTTGTTGTTGTTGTGGTGGTTGTTGCTGTTGTTGTGGTTGTTGTTGTTGTGGTGGTTGTTGCTGTTGTTGTGGTTATCGTTGTTGGTACTGTGGTTATGGCTGTTGTTCCGTATTGCTGTGGTTATCGTCGTCGTTGTCAATCAGCCTGGCATAAGGGCATTAGTATTCGGGGGTGTTGGGGTGGGACTTGGGAGAGGAAAGGCAGTGGTCAAGGAGGAACAGTGGTCAACAATCAACGGAAGAAAGCGGGTCAAGGTCATGGTGAGGGAAGCAGGTGAGGAGAGAGGTCAGTGAAGAGAGACATGACACCAACAGCGGTTGCAGTAGCCTCGACCAACAGTAGTGGTAACAAGCAATAAAAGGCAACGCACACACACACACACAATACAGCAGCCTGATGGGCACTGCCCACATCAAGGCGTGCACGGTGGGCCAGAGGGATGGCGGGAAAGCTACTAAAGCATATATATATATATATATATATATATATGAATATAACAGGCAGAAATGAAACACTATTAGCGGCAATTTTCTTTACCGGCAGAAGGGTGCGTGTCGCCTTTCTAGATGTAGCCTTTATTTTATTTCCGCTGTTCTCGACGGGGCTATGTAGCGTATGCGTGGATATGGTATTCTATTCCAGGGATATCGTCTACGTGAAAGCATTGCAAAAGCTCGCTTTAGGCTCGATCGACGTCTCGACGCACGCTAGTAGCACTAAGCATGAGCTCACTTACCTGTTATCAGAGCAGTCGTATCCTGAGCTACCACGCCGGCATCGAAACACTGCAGAAGCAGCAAGGCTATTGACAGAAGACTCGTCAGCCCGAGCATTATTGTGCCGTGTGGTACCGTACGAGTGTTGTTAGTACGTGCCTCACTTGACTCGATCCACGAATGATTCTCCGGCTGATATAATTCACACCGTCGTAAGCTCACAGCCTACAATAAATTGATCATAGGGCGGTCGAACGCGCACAGATGATCCTCGTCTCACCACTACCGTCGAGCTTCATATTTCTGTCCGCCTGTCTCCTAGCACAAGATTCTTATCGTTGTCCTGTTTTCGATGTTGTCCTGTTGGCGATATTGTCCTGTTCTGTGCTGCCGGTCCCACCCACCGGCCTTACAGGCTTGTGGCGCTCGCCGCCTGTGACCAACTGTTGCTGCTGCTGTGGCAGTGGTGGCGCTCGGCAAGCAAACGAGGGTTTTCGTTGGAGAGCAAACTGGGTCACTAGACACCAGGTCCTCGAGGTGGTCTGAAGTCAGTCGGGCCACGATGTCGTCGATGCACAGAATCCTGAAGGGACGGGCGGACGGACGGACGGACGGACGCACACACGGCCAGACAAATACACAGATAGAGGGTTGTGGGGCAGATGGGTAATGACGCTGACAGTGTCGGCGAAGTGCCAGCCACAGTGGTTATGGTGCTGACGCTAATGAAGACCAATGAAGATGGTGATAATGCTGGTGGTGATGAAGACACTGCCGAGGACCACACGACGACATCGACACGACATGCGACAGACGTTCGACGGGATCGTCGCAGGTCGAAGCGCAGCCGTAAGTGAGTCAGTCCGTCAGTCAATTGGTTACTACTATCACCACCACCACCACCACCACCGGTGCTGCTTGCTCAGACACCGTGAACAGCAGTGGAATCGAGCGCCCCACCACTATGACCGTTGCCGCCGCCGCAGCCGCTGAAGAAGAAGAACCGTTCATCGATCGCAGTTCATCGAAGAGCTCCGCTCACGGATCTCGGTCGGATGTTCGCCTGCCTGCGGGAAAGGGCCGATTATTGGAGCAAGGGCTAAGTCGACATGATCGGCATTACCATCCGCACCATCCCATCGTCCACATCATCCACATCATCATCATCATCATCATCACCACCACCACTACCATGTTGAATGATGTCGTCGTCGTCGTCGTTGTTGTTGTCGACTTCACAAGCCGCAACGTCGGCACGGCAGTCGAATGAGGAGTGTCTTCTGTATTCTCTTGCCTTCCTGATGGCCCCTTCCTCCTCCTCTTCGTCGTCGGTGCTTCTCGCTATTTTTCCCTATTCTTTTTTCTGCTGCTGCTGCTGCTTCTCTGCGGGCCGGGTATTCCTCTTCTGGCAAACGCCCGCTCAAGCCCGGCGCCGCGCAGTCAAACTGCGACGGTGACAAGAAACGCCGCCAGCATCCTGGAACCTCCGCGAAGCGATAGATGAAGCAAGAGCAAGAAAGAGAGAGAGAAAAGAGGGAAAAGGGGAGACGAGGATCAAGGTGGCAGAAGTCCATCCAAGTCAATGGAACATGGTTCTTCCTCTCGCGTTTTTTCCCTCCGTCGCTCTTCCTCGGCGACAACAAGACTGCGCCGCCACGAGTCATCGTAGTTCAACCAGCCGCAGCCGATATGTGGACGGACACGCGGACTGTCGGTAGAATGCATGGCGAAGATGCTGTTGCTATAGATGCCGAAGCTGTTCTTCTGCTGCTGCTGCTGCTGTTGTTGTCGGCGGCGGCGGCCAAGACGTTTATGATGTCAGCAATGCTTACTGCTATGCTTTGGAAAAAACTATGACAACAACGGCAGCAGCAACAACAACAACAACAACGACAACAGCGACCCTCATTGTTTTGCTATGTCCTGCCCGATTTCTCGTTAGTGGCGGTGACTGAAACCCGAGCAATTGCTGGCGATCCGAAGTGAGCCAAGAAAGAGAGACGTCAATGGCCTTCACCTATCTTTGGCGAAGTTGTCGTCGTCGCTGCTGCTGCTGTTGTTGTTGTTGTTGTTGCTGTTTTTGTCATCTTTGTTGTCGTCGGCGTGGTGGCACCGGGGCCACGCTCCATGCCATCCATGTATGACTCTTCGCGCCAATTGCGCATCTTGGTGGCACGAAACCGCCATTGCCACACTACCACCATTAAGGCCACCAACATCAACAGCAACCACAACAAGAGCAACAACTATTATTATTACTACTACTACTACTACTACTACTGATACCACTATTCTACCACTATGCGAGCACAGGGTAATTGTCGTCGAGCTCTACACTGCACTGTCGCAGCAAAGCAGATATCGTAGAAAGCAGCATGTCACGACAGCGACAAAGAGGGCTGTGGCTGATTTCAGTTCTTTCTGGCTGGTGACCTCTGGTGACTACGTCTTTGTATGCAAGTACGTGTATGCAAGCGTGTACGTATGCATGCACAAATTTATATATATATGTATATATATATATATATATATATATATATATATATATATATATATATATATATATATATATATATATATATATATAAATATATATATATGCGTTTGTCCATAAGCCAACATCCGACACAACTCATCTGACAGTTCTTCCCACTCACCTGAGGGAATGGATCATCGTCTACGTTAACAGCATTATCAAGGGTCGTTCTCCCGTGGAGCGAGACGAGACGGTACCAAACGCTTCATAGGAATACGATACGAATGTACTAGATTCCAGTCGAATTCCTCTTTCTCCCCGCTATGTCCCGCCATTTCTCTCGTGAACTAACGAACCGACTTATTGACGAATAAGCCGCCACCATACAAAAATTAATTCACGACGACGATGACGACGGTGTCGGCAACATTCTCAGAATAAAATAAGCGACCCCACGCATTGATGCACTTTCATCATGGTACCACCCCCTCGTGCCCGATCTGATCCGGCACTCCGGCCTCGTCTAGCCTGCTCTAATCAGAGTACAACGAATCAACTAAAGCCCGTTTCAATTCTTGTTTTTGACGGCAACAATGGTGATATTGTTCGTGTCTCCGCAGCTGGTGCGGCTAATGCGTCGCTGTTAGTGGTTTAACTTATAAGACTCACAGCAGTGAACCGAGTCAAATAGCAGATAAAGCAGCAGAAAAGTTTAACATTATTATTATTACCATCTAATATGGCAAGTATTGCGCCCAAGCAGCCACTCAGGGCAAACCGCCACAGTCCATTGATGCTGCTTATTATTATTATTGATGCGAGTTGTAGAGCACTGCTGAGATCGTACTGGGTCGTTGTCATGGCCTGAATCAGGAAAGCACGGCGATGTGAAAATAAACAGCCCAACTAAAAAAATCGCTTCTAGTCATGTCACGACTGTCACCATTCTCACTGCTAGTTAGGTTTGGCCTACGAAAGCACCAGTTCTGCTTGCCCATAACGGTGTCTGGCCGTGATGTCGTCGTTGATTGCCTCGTTGCTCATCTCATCACCGTTGATTGGCGATACTGCTCTTCCACCTGCGGAACACTTTCGCTATCAAATCATTGCGTCGTGGCCGCAATTAGCGACAAAATGAATCTTGCTCGAGCGCCTCCATTCTTCACGCCAGCAGTTACCAGCTATGGCTGTCGGCAGTGTCGTAGCTTTACGCTGGTCTTCGACGTGGTGGCTGTTATTATATAATTATTGCAGTCGTTGTAGTAGTAATCTAGTTAACGGCCGTAATTAATAACACGTGGATGCTGCTCGCTTATAGACGCCAAAGGAATGGACAAAATGCGCGTATGTATGTATATGTATGTGAATGTGTATATATATATACATATACATAGGCAGATAGGTGTAGGCTCCGGAAGTTCTGATTTTCCTCTCTTAATAGCTCTTTGTGGACCCGGAAGATGTGCCCTAAGGAACATTATTAGTATTTCAGACAATTATATTAATGTCTCTCCGGGATTTGTTTAATAACAATCTCCAGCGCCAAATAAATCTCACATAATAGGACGAAGTAAACTGGCTCGAGGCGGGAGTAATCTCCGCCGTATTGTTATCTTGCAGTCGAGTTTTTTCTCAGTAGAATAGTGAAAATTATTGGCAGTAGTCTGCGTCATGAAAAGTTCTCACCGCCTGAGGCAGCACCGTTAGGAAAAACGCTAGAGAGAGAGGGGGGGGGGAAGTGTCATTGAGCCAGTAGATCATCCCAAAAGGCGACGTGGGAAGGAGTGGAATTTACAGTGGCTTATGTGAATAGCCTCGCATTGGTAACGCCGCGGAGGAGGAAACAAGCCGCTAACTAGGCTCTAGGATACGTTATGTCATGAGTTGCGGCTCACTGTCTCGAGCTAGCTTAAGAAATGACGGACGGTAGGAAACCGCGGTCAGAATTTACCGCGTCTACTGGACAACTTCGGCGGACGCTGTGTTGATGTCTGCTAGAATGCTCTCCTGGGGTCTGATTGAAGGTAAGCGGGAAGACAGGTATATCGACGGGGATCTAGGCAGCAATACCAGCTTCATAGGTGGAAAAGTGGGCTAAAAGAGATACAGGCCAGTTGCACTCGTCCATGGTCGCAAAATGGGTAAGGTGCAAACGGTCACGTTCTCTGCGACAGCGACATCGACATCGACAACATCGCACATACAGTTCTGTACTGTTTCGTCCTCGGGCCGCGTTGGCCCTAGATTTAAGGACCCGCCTGGTAAGTTAGTCGGCCGGACGATGGAATCTGCGCATCGATGGCACGAGAAAAAAACTCTGCTGGATTTTGTCATGGAGTCAAAATGGAGCGGAATGGGATGTCGTGAAGGACTAGGAGGTAACAAGTAACGGCGGTGAAAATAAAGAGTCGAAGGAGGGGGTAGTGAGGCTCTCAACGGGATCTTGATGCATTCTCTCAGGGCAGAAGGCTTTGGGAACGGGGGACCGATGCCCACGGAGCCGGTCCGACCAGAGAGCGCGATCTCCCTTTTCATGGCTTCGAGGCAATGTCGAGCATTGCCAAGCCTGAGGGGTGGGCAAACCCTGGTTTAGTATGTTTGTGAGTTCTAACTAGTCAAGTTGCTGTTTGCTGTCGACGGCGCATGTGCATTATGCATGAGGTCTTCGTGCCATGCTCTTTGAGGTATGTGGGATGATGTGCCCTCACAAACCGTAGCGTCTGCACACGCGAAGGATCCGTTGTACGTGTCCCACAACGTAGCGTTTCAAACGAATTCTTTTTCCGCCTTTAGTTGTGTCGGACGCTGTGGAATCTGCAACGGGTAAGCTCGTATAAAACAACGCAGGAGCAATCAACAAGAGCAGAAAGTAACACAGTAAAATAATAAACAGAAAAATAGTAATCAATTACTGTCTAGACATCGGCGGGGGCGAACGAAAAAAGAGACACTTGGCTCAATGATGTAAAGATTCTCTCTGCGTCCATGGAGAAGAATCTTAATTCCGCAATCAAGCATAGGCCGGGATTCAATAGAAGTCCACTCATTGTAAGCGCTATGTACCGTTTCGGGGGGGGGGGGGGTATTGAAAGTGCACTATCTATTCGCACGTGAGGTAACGTGTAGATTTTTCACGTGCTGCAATTAACGATCCTAATTCACGACACGAGACAGGATTCGCATTAGCGACTAAAGAATTGTCGCGCAAAAGCGAGCGCAGATCCGAAGGAGGTAAGGATTAACGATAATACAGTGAGATACGGCAACATAGCACAGCTGAACATGAGGAAGACTTGAAGAGATACTAGACATACAACCGTACGACGTGGAACGTCTTAGAATACGTCCTGTCAAAAACAACAATCACAGCAACAGCCGTTAAGTGTCGTATGCTGAAATAGGGACCGCCGACAGTGGTGAAGTCGGTATTCTGTACCAGTCACTGGCTGCGGTGAGAATCGCAGCGGTTTGGTGCTGCGGACCACTGCGGCAGCGATCGGGATGGCGAACTGCCGAATGCAGAATATCCCAAGTCTGAAGCTGAAGAGCCGTAGAGCCGGGTGATGAAGTGTCAATGACCCCAAGTCGATACCAACGAAGTGAAGCAAGCACCCGCCCGCGTACTTCGGGTGGAGATTTTGCTGAGGTTCGCACAGCTGATCTGTGCGTGGTGATTACATGCTGTGACGCTAGGACGACACTCAGCAGCAGCTGTTGTTGTTGTTGTTGTTGCTGTTGTTGTTATTGCTGTTGTTGTTGTTGCCAGTGGTTCTTCTTGTTTTTCTCGTCGTGGCCGGCTGGTTTCTGGTTAGCTATGTTGTGGTAGTTTGTTGTTATGGTTTCTGTGGCTTCCACTGCTGCTGCATTTGTTGCTATGTTTATTGTTGTTAGTGTATTGCGCGCTGCTGCCGCTGTGTCTGGAGCTCTTGCTACTGTTTTCGTCGTTGTTGTTGTTGTTGTTGTTGTTGGCGTCGTCGTCGTTGTTGTTGTTAACGATACGGGGATTGCTGTTGGTGTCGTAACTAATGTTTAATACACTCTTGTAGCTAGCTTGTACGACCCATCGAACATGTGGTACTGCTAAATATAGCGTTTGATATCATTTTTATTGTTCTGTCTCTTCACACACGTGTTTACTGCATTTAACTCTAAGTCACCGATAGGTAGGGTACGATGGATTTATTGTAATGCAAAGGGCGGGATTATATTTTTGTAACCTTGTGCTTTTTTGTTTTTAGTTTATATATATATATATATATATATATATATATATATATATATATAGGGCAAAGAACTACGAAACTACAAAAATAATAAATGAAAGAAAGTTTGCAAAAGGGAAATAGTGAAAATAAAGAGGGTAGAACCACCGCATCAAACGTATATTAGAATGACAAATCAAATCTTAAATAGCCTAATTGCCAGCTTGTCACTAAGTCACACAATCAACTTCTGATAGAGCAAAGGTTTAAATAGAAGTTTGGAATTAGAAAGACACCTGTCCAGACAACACACAAATGCGGTACACCGAAACGACGAAGAGCAAGCGGATCAGCTGTGGACGAATGCAAACATTTACAAAGAAATTTTAGCGAAAATATAGCCAATGCCATGCGATTAGACAAACTTAAACTTAAAAAGCATAACAAACAGTAGCGCAGAATAGAGGATGATACGCTGGGAATACTGCAAAACTAGATCGCTGTAGATATCGAGAGTGGAGAGAAAAGTAATACGCACAACAGGAGATAAATAAGGCACTAAATACTACATTTGATGCTAAAATCTACGAAGTAAACAATCGACAAACATCTGTGCGAAGCGCTGACAGCAAAGAAGAGATCGAACAGGATATTAACTCAAGAAACGACAAAACTGTATGTGGAAAGAATATAGTATTGCTAAAATTGATTAAGAATACTGGTGAACCAATGCACGCGTACCTGGCAGGCGAATTCAATAGAATTCTTGCTGGAGAGAAAATCCAACAAGAATAGTTAGCAGGCAAAGTTGCCTTTATACGTAGGCTAGGGAAGAAAAATACTAAATTGATTATTCCTAGGCCAATACCAGTAACAAGCGTTGTATTCAGCATATTTGCTGCTACCTCTAGGGACGACTACAAGACCATCTGAAAGAAATAAAGTTTCCATGGCAAAGTGGTTTTAGAGCAGACAGGAGCGTAGAGAACAGTATTTTTATACTGATGGAAAATATCCATAAAAGCCAGATCTAGAAAACAGAACCTAGTTGCAACATTTGTAGATAGCTGATGAGCCTACGATACATTCGATAGAAACACTCAACAGGAGGTGACACGATGGGTGTATAAATCCAATCTGGGTTTTTAAATAGTATACACACGAGATTACAAAATAAAATCTCTCCGACTTTATGGACTATTGTTTGCGGACGACATGGTGATTTTGGCAGAAGGTACTGACTAAATGTAAAAGATGTTACTAACATGCGAAGAGACGGCGAAAAAAGTAGACAAGTGTTTAGCGAAAGGAAATGTACAAATGTGATATTTTTCGAGGATATCAGGGAACTGCCGCTAAAGATACAGGGGAAAGAAATCGAATACAAAAGCGCCTATAAATACTCGGGAGGTAAAATAGGGAACGCGTCAGGTTTTTTAAAGCCGCGTTTCATGTAATAAAAAAAGAATGAACTGAAAATGAACAAACATTGTAAGAAAAAAATACTTTTCGGAGCTGCAACAGGCCCGTGATTACTAAAGAGCTTTGGAAAAACATGTTTATTTCAACGGTGACAACGCTAGAGCAATTGTGAGTTTAGGCCCAAGAACGGTAAACAGTCTTGATACGATGCAACGTGCAGTTGGAAGCCATACAGTGCAATGTACGTACATATGTGCAGCGGCCTTTATAGAGGCGAGTTCGGAGTCTTCAGCCCTAGGCCAAAGGAACTACAAGCAAAGGTATTGTATAAAAGCCGTCTAAAACGTATAGATAGGTAACAAAGAACAAAGCTGGACGACTGAATTGCTCACAGCAAAACCGACCAACCAAGTATAAGCAAACTGGATAGACGGGTACTGTTTCTTGAACGTATGTTTAAGTGCAATGCGATGGACTATAAAAATACGATGCGGTGACACTTAAATAAATAACCAAGGATGTGAAGAAGAAAATTCTCGAAACAATCGAGGAGAGATGGAGAGCGAGTATGAAAAAAATACATTCTTGCAATTGTACAGGCACCGAAAAGCAAATACGGCTAAAAATTTCTTACATACTCGAATTCACAAGCCTCAGGGCTGTTCGCTGATTTCGAAGCTGGTATGCTCAACACTTAATTGCGGGTGGCCAGATACTCGCCAAATTAAAGCGTTCGCCGTGTCCTATAGAAGATGTCCCCATAGAACACATCGTGCTGAAGTGCGGCGAGTTAGGAGGAGTGAGAACAGTGAAAAAAAAGTAGGTTAAGTTTTAGATGTCGGTAGACTTATATTGACAAGAGATGAATAAAACCAAACGCAGGCTAGGGAAGTGGCATGGATTATAAAAATCCATGGGGAAACACCCTGCTAAACCAAGCCATTGTGATAATCCAATGAATAGTATAAATGCACAAAAAAAGCATGCAATGATATCATAGTTATAATATAATATTATAGTGTATGACGCCAGCCGTCGTGCGCTGCGTGGCATACAGTGAGGACATCTGATTATATATATATCTTCTATCGGGGACCGGGACAAGACTAGATAGAAAGATCTTCTTAGAGGGAGTGGGGGAAGTGTGCCCACCAGGGGAGATTCAAATAGAGTCATATGAGCGTAAATTGACGAATCTGATAAAAGGTGCACTGGTTCCTCGCCAAGAACGAAAAGGAAGGCCCTGGTTCAACGATCGGTGTAGAGCAGCGAAAGATGCCAACAGACTAACTAGAGAATATGTGAAGATGTTTCCTGTATTAAGGCCGTTCGCAAGTATGGTAAAGAAGATGACACAAAAAGCATACAAGGAAGAGAAACAAAAATATTGGGAAAGTCAGGAGTGGGCGCTGTTGCAAGAAGCAGAGAAACAACCGCACAAGTGGCTAAAACAAAAAAGAAAACGGCAGTGCCCAGTGGAGACTGGGCGATTAGTTAAGCACTTTGCTAGTGTGCTGCAGGGAGCCGATACTACCCCAAAGGAAATAACATTATTCAACGGGCCTTGGGACGAGGAAACAGAACATGCACGGGAATGGGTAATTCGACCAGTCACAATCGAAGACGTTGTCAGGGCAATTGAAAGGGCGCCTAGAGGCAAAGCTGCCGGGAACGATATGATACGAAACGAGCATTTAAAGCAAACGCTGGCACTCGCATCATGCTGGAAAGCTTTATTTGACGAGTGCCTAAAATCTGGGGAAGTACCAAAAGCGTGGAAGGAAGATACCTTGATTGTCATACCAAAAGGAAAAGGCATAGAAACTGAGCCGGAATCTTGGAGGGGCATAACACTTAAGAGTTGCCCCTATAAAATTTTCTCGGGAATAATATCAGATAGATTAGAGCATTACCTCGAAATCAGAAACGCAATACCAGAAGAACAACATGGGTTCAGAAGGTCGAAGTCGACCCATACGGCCCTGCGCCAGTTGCTGGCAGAAATTTGGGAAACTTTAGCAGAACCTAGAAGATACGCAATATTTATAGATCTTAAAGCTGCCTTTGACTTAGCGCCACGAAGTAGGATTATAGAAAAGTTAGCCTTGGAGGGAGTTCCGTATCGCTTAGTAAAACTTTTAAGTACCATTCTCGGGGAGACTACAGTACACATCGACAACGGTATAGGGATTGTGGGAAGAGTAAAGCAAACTACAGGCGTGGCCCAAGGAGACGGACTTAGCCCGTTGCTTTTTTCGGTACTATTGGGAGGGCTACCTAATCGGGTGAGGCAGGGGTGGACCCGAGAGTGGGCAAATACATTAATGTATGCAGATGACATTGCGATCTATGGCAGGAGTTTATTTAGGGTTAAGCAGGGACTAGAACGGCTAATCGATTATATGGACGAGATGGGACTTAGTATTAACTGGCAGAAGACAGTAGCCGTTAAATTTCGAAGAGGAGGTCGATTGGCGAAAGACGATGTTCTTCGAGCCAGGGGTAATACAGTGAATTTTGTAAATAAATTTACCCATTTAGGGGTTATTATAACGTCAAATGGTAGCAGTTTTCGAAAACATATTGAAAGCAGAGTAGGAAAAGCCATTAGAGCGGCAGCAGCAATTAAAAACCCGCAAATGTTGTCAATACACACCGTGTCCGCCCTTTTCAAGATTAAAATAGAACCAATAGCAGCATTTGGTGTATCACTTATATGGGAGAAATTAGGAGAGGCAGATTTTCAGTTACTAGATAAAGTTCGATTTTTCTTCATGAAGCGGGTTTTGGGGTTAGCTAACTCTTGTAGGAATAGAATAGTTTATATATTAGAAGGGGGGGCTCTAATGACACAAGAATTACAAGTAAAATGGGGTTTACCTAAGACGACGGCCTTCGTGGCCTACACTACGAAGTGGGGGGAAAAATTAAAGGAGATAGACATAGGAATATACACGACGATAGCGATGAGGAGTACAACCTGGCGAGCAGCCGGATATAAGAATAGGCATCTAACTACGGCATTTGCAGCCTACGGGTTCCATCACGTGTTATGCAGCACACAAGAATTCCACAATCCTCAGGAGTGTTGTAAGTGCGCGAGATGCTTAGGCCATTGTGATAGATACCACGCCGCAGCATGTCCAGCAGTGCAATCAATAGCTGAACTCGCAAGATGAGGGAAGATCCGGTGACGCAGAAAAACCACTGATTCAGACTGATGTACTTACTTAAAATTTACCCAACCTGGGTGTTAATAAACCATAATAATAATATATATCTTCTATTCATTTTTTTTTTTTGTTGTGTGGAAAACTGTGATGTAACATAAACACACTTACCCAGCCCGGGTGTTAATAAATAAATAATAATATCTTCTAATCAATATAAGCTACATATTTACGTGTGTGGGTATCCTAGAACACATATATATATATATATATATATATATATATATATATATACATACAGAGAGAGAGAAAAAGAGAGAAAGGGAAGCGATAGAGAGAGATGTATATACTCAAAATGAATGTCATTCTCCAGTATGAGTCATAGGGGCATAGGTGAATGCCGGGTGAAGACGACCCTAATTTGTCACAATGTTCCAGAAACGTTTCCGTTTCACCAGATACTAAATTAGGGCTAGTGGGTGCTGGCAGCTTGGGTATCTGCGTTATTGTTGTTGTTGTTGATGTTGTTGTTTCTGACATGAACTCCCCAAGGGGGAAGTGGGTCGCCGAGCTGACAATCGTTTGCGGGCTGTAAATGTGGATTCGTAGTCCAAGTACGTAGGCGGTATTCTTATGGCTCCACGTTGACATCTAAGACTACAGCACAAACAACGTATGATGCTCCGCTGGCGCCAAAACGACTACGGTGTCTCTTTCGTTTCAGCGCCAGCAGAGGAGCATACACCGTTTGTGGATTGAACGGAGAAAATTGCAAATAAGCTGGCTGGTGCTGGCTATCTCCGCCCCATGAAAGGTTGCCTGCCTGACCTGAGACGCCAAAAAGAACCAACAACATTTCTTAATATTATTATTATTAGTACCACAACTAGTCGTCCTGCAACCACTAACCTCTAACTGCTGCCACAACTTCCACCTTACCACTCATTATTCGTATCTGCTATTGTTTGTACTGCTGTAACTAGAGTTAGTTAATACTAACTCTCTTGCTTTCGCTGGCAGCGCCAGAATCGTAGAACACCCCCCTTTCCACTTGTCGTTAGATTAAATATTTGTTTTTACGAAACGTAATGTAAGCTGGCTATATATATATATATATATATATATATCATTTTTCTTAAAAGTTTTAGTAATACTTCGATTTAATTCAGAAAACAATATGCATATGAGACAACAATTGTCTCCTTATTAACGAATACACCGAATCAAACAAATAAAAGCTCCAGGTTTGGCCGAGTCCAGTATAGCAATTTCTCGCACAGAGGCAGCGCTACGCGCTGAATGTCCAGCGGTAGTATATATGTATATATATATATATATATATATCCGTAATTGTTTTTTTTTATGGGACCGTCGTCTGTAGACGGTATGTTTAGTTAAATTCAATTACTCACCTTTGAAGCGTGAAATGTCCAAAATTAACAAATTTATAACAATTATAAAAATAGGGTATTTTGCAGGAAAGGCTATTGTCAATGCCTGATCGCTTTTATAAGTGTGTCAACATCCGGCATAGTATAAAACGGTGATAATTTGTTTACTGTGTTGGTTCACCCAAATACACTTGTTTTTAGTATATGTGGCGAAATTAAACAAAATACTTTTTTGTTAATTTTTCTAACAAGTTATTATGGGCTCGACATTCAACTTGAATGAACAACCATATAACAAGACACCATAATTTAAATGTAGAAAAATAAATGCATAACACACTATTTTCTTAAATACGAGACAATAATTGTGTCGTAATTTGTGGATAAGTAAAGTTCCTGGTCTAGGTTTGCTCATCATATGTTTAATATAAATACCACATATGATGTTATTCTGGAACGTCAGACCAACGTATTTGTGGTTGTCTACATCATCAACTATCAGTGAGTACAGCTTGATCTGGCGATAAAGGTGAAGTTCAGTCTGTTATTAGTACACCTGCTTGATGGAAGCTTTTCAACTTTAATATCAGCATAACAGCCCAAAGGAGTCCCATAAGGGGGAGTCAATGCAAAATGTTTCAGGCTCAAATGACGAACCTCACATATATACTCTATACCTCGCACAATGGCTGGATAAATCTAAGGTTTCCTTGATCTATGCTTGCATTTTCGTACAGATATCACCTTGAGACCCTTTAAACTGATTCAGTTAGATATGCCGCGAAAACACTTACATCATAAAAAAATCAGTTAGTGTGTGTAGTGTATCACTAATCTGCTTATGGCTACATATAATTTATGTTTTGATATCATTCACTTTTGTTCTGGATATTCCGGAGAGAGATTGCCAGGGCAGCATAACGAGCCTGTCTATGTATATGTTTTACATTAGGATCATTAATGTTTAAAGAACTGTGAAGTATATGATCGACAGCTGTACCCGCTTCAATTTTGTAATACCGTTATAACAGAACTCATACCCTTGAGTCGCTATTTGTTATATTTAAGCTACACTTACCCGCATATCCACTGTCTGCTAAAATGTTGGTGCTCATGTTGCGTAGTATGAGCGTCTTAGCACTTCCAATACCAGTCCTACCAAGTTGATAAATATCATTTTGAATTTATTTATATCAGACGTATTTCTATTCGGAAATCTGTAACTTAATTCATCTCCATTATACCAGAGTAAAAATAAATTCTAATTCGAGTCCCCTCGCATTTAACTATTTCACTGGTTGCTAAATAAATAACCTTACAGTCTTTTTGTAGATCTCTGTCTTAACCGCTCGATGTTTTGTAGAACAATAAAAACATTCAAAATAATCTAGGATATTGTATAGTTTATCCATATTTCACTCAAACAAATAATGCCAAAATCACCGGCAATTTAAATCTTAGCTCCAACACCTTTTAAAATGTTATATAGTTAATAAAATAGACTTTAGTGTATTGTGAGGCACCCAATCAAATTGATGTGCTTCGTCCGTGCATCGCATCTAGCTAGTTGGCGTCTGCGACACAAATGTGGTGCCATACGGTTAAACAGTGCAAACGCTTAAACAACACAATCGATTTGTACAAACGAAGATACACCGTAAGCTCCTTAATAATGAAGCAGCGAAACTACATATTCACAAGTATAGATGTTGCTTTGACTAGTTGTTTCATATGCGTGGAGAAGGTGAAGTACGTCGAGATTAAAACTTCAAGATCCCGTTTTGAATTAGCAGTTGGTGGTTTTGACCCATTGAATTTATCTTGAAAGGGCCGTGCTTTAAAGCCAGGCACATATGAACAAAGAGCTGCACACCGTTGCCAATGCACCACCCGCTAACACCGTGCACAGCGGACTGCGGTGCTGCATACCCTGAGAAGGGTCACGTGCACTCTATATGTTAAGATCGCCTGCATACAAAAGATATTTAAGACTCAGTACTACATAGAGTTTCATATCTACATAACATAAAAAATGATGTACTAAAGCTCGCTTGTCGGTGCCGGGCGCGGACTGTTTAAGGCGGCCCCTGACTTGATCAGGAATAATCCGTTGCGCAAAAGCACTGCGGATGGACCTCGAGCGCTCTTAGTTTGTTGACAATAATCTTCTGGTCGAACTTGCCGGAAGCACTTTTCTGATCAAAATCAATACAATGCAAGTGGTTGTTGGCGTTCATGTAAAACGCTCAAGCTTGGTTCCATCAACTTAAGCCTTCTGGATGAACCCTGTTCTAGAAAAAAGCCTATTTTGCTCGCGGAAGGCCGCCTCCGCGAAACAGTGCAACAAAATCTCCGAGTGACTACGCGTGAATAAGCTATGGACATGGGCGTGTGACACATCTATCGTCACTTGCCTCACGCCTACGGTTTCGTGCCAAAATGAACAAAGCGACGATTTTCGAAGCGATGACAGGTCTAAATACCTGCCACCTCCTAACCAGCAGCAGCAGTCCTAGCAGGAACATTTTTCTGTACTTCAGCGTAACAATATTCCAAGCCAGCGAGCTAATCGTATATATGTTTACCCCCTATATAATATAATAATTAACAAACGGCGACAAAAAAAACGGTAGCGCAGGCAACAGTGGCTTCCTTGGACCGCCTTCCTTCTCAAGGAAGGGGCTATGCAAGGTCGCCGGCCTGCCAGCCGGCCTGCCTAGACAAGAACCGATTCGTATCTAAGACGGCTTCCGCTACTGTAGACTTTTCCTGTGTTCGCTACACGTCCTACTGCTGCTGCCGCCGCTGCTCGATTGCCTCGTTGTGGGCGAGAGTGACTCAACTAGAGGCGGAATGGTCACAATTGTTGCGACGTCTCTACTTGGCCGTAGTGGGTTTAGATTATTACCGTTATATGCGCTATATCGCTGACCTTGTTTTCGCCGTTATATATATATATACATATATACATATATATATATATATATATATATATATATATATATATATATATATATATATATAATTTCTGCAAAATGTCCTGAATTGTTAAAATTGTTTGAATTATGTAACTATAGAAATTTCAAGCTCAATAAGAAGTTACTGAATTTGAATAAATTTACCGTCCCGAGAAGACGGCCCCATAAAAAATTATATATATATTTTATTTTTTTTCATTGTTTTATTGTTGTTATTCTTATTAGTATTACTGTTGACCGCATCCACGATTTGTGGCTCTGGCACTAAAAAGTCGCGTGATCTATTTGATTTCATTCAGCATCTACGGTGGCCCGGCTGGATTGCTTCCCATTGCTGGTTTCATTTGCTTAGAGTATCTGTATATAACTGATCAGTAGTCTCGTCGTCCCGAGGTTGACAGAGCGACATCTCAAAGCTAGTTATTTTACTGTTAGGTCCCCGGCAATCTAATCTGTCTAGAAAGGACGTGTATATATAGCACCGCTATGCGATGCTGTGTGATGCTCCATAGGCCGTTGAATCTTGTTGAGGAGGCGGCCTGTTGTACCTCTGGTAGTCGTTAACTCACATAAAGGTTCATTATATAATATTGCATAAAGATATATACTTAAGTGTAGCAAAATATACATTTGTGATATAAGAACATGTGCACAGCCCGCTGGGGCATATATATATATATATATATATATATATATATAAATATATCTTTGTGCAATATTGTAATTGTCTCATGTAATGTGGGGCAAGTGACATCGCACTGTAGGAACTACATGTCTTTAAAATCCATACCATCCAAATGAGGCCCAAAAAACTGGGTTATCAAGCCCCGACACAGCTCATATTGACTCGATGTACATTTCTGGCGAAGTACTCGAATAAATGTGTCCTAATCTAATGACGACTCCACTCCTCCTCCGATCATCTGCACTAAACAGTAACTCGCTTGGAATGTAGTTTCGTTTAATGCATGTCATGTGTGTTTTCGCCTCTACAAATGCAATAATCTTGCTTTTCTACGCAGCCATAAACATGAAAATGGACAATGGTCAATGATGAAGGCTATATGGTTGGAAGACACGCCGCTTACTTATTGTTGTACATTGCCCAATTGACGGGCTCTCTGTTCTGTGCACTGTTTTGAGTCAGCTGGATTTTGTAGGCATAATGGCGCAAATCCTCTATGAGGATGCGTACAGTGCCTCTTGAAATGTTGCATTCTTGAACACGGTGCCGAATGAATGTTCCCGGACGCACCGCCGTATTCTGAACACCCGTGAGGTTTTCTGTTGAACGACCCGGGCAGACATGTGCCTATAGTTTGGTACCAATAATCGCCCCAGTCGCCTTATAATATTCGATTTCCCTTCACAATTGATGCATTTGGAAAATGCTGCCAATAAAAAATTTGACGCAATTTGCGAATTGTGTCAGTCAAACTACTGTCTCAACTGTTTAGGGAGTTTATTGTCGAAGCACAACAGCAGAAATGGTGCCAAATTCAGTTTTCCGCTTTTATTGGAAGATATATACATACACATTAATGTCAATTCAAATTCGACTCTATTGTGTCAAAGTGTAGATAGACACAGGCATAATTCGCCCGACAAACTTTGAGTTCTAGTAAAACTCGGCAAAAAATAATTTTATTCTAATAGAACAAGGAGCGGAAATGCCTTCTAAAATGAGTAATTGAGCGTGAAAGCCAAAATATAAGAGTTGTAAAGAGTTTCTGTTCTCGAGAATCAGCTTTTATGTCACGTTTGTTCTGTTTTGAGCTAGCAATTTAACAGATGGTAACATTCTTCCAAACACGCAGGTATAATTGGATTGTCGATAGGATGACTGGGACTCTCTCAATCGCAGATATAGTGAATATATATCAGGCTAGAAAGCTCGATACAACAATTTTTGGTAATTTCGTTCTCACTTTAAAAGAATATATTTCTGCCCCTCGCTTCATTGGAAAAAAAGATTTCTTCGCTGGGTTATACTAAACCTCACAGTTTGTTGGGCGAATTTTAGAAGACCCTGTATATATATATATATATATATATATATATATATATATGTGCATTATGGCCTTTTGAGGTGCCGCCTCTACTTTTGTCCACAATGCGCCGCTGACGGTTATATATCTATATATGTTCGCAGGGACCCCACTGTCATGTTCCCGCCGTTGGTAATTTATTACAATGAATACATTTTATAGTTTAACTAATTATTCATAATATATATATATATATATATATATATATATATATATATATATATATATATATGTGCATTATGGCCTTTTGAGGTGCCGCCTCTACTTTTGTCCACAATGCGCCGCTGACGGTTATATATCTATATATGTTCGCAGGGACCCCACTGTCATGTTCCCGCCGTTGGTAATTTATTACAATGAATACATTTTATAGTTTAACTAATTATTCATAATATGTGTAACATATACATAATGTTTTATAAAACAAATTAAATTTATAGAGATATATAGATATATATATACATATATAAGTATATAGATATATATATATAATATATATATATATATATACATATATTTAATTATATATATAGATATATTATATATATATATATATTATATATATATATATATATATTGTATCTATATATATATATATAATATATATACATATATATACCGTTTGCCCTCGCAGCCTCTCTTCAGAACATGCCTCAAAGCAGGGCTGACTGAGTTTTGAACTTTTGAACAGCAATAACCGTCGATAACCTGTCGACGGTTGAGTTGTCGATACGACCAGGCCCCGCGACTAACTCTTCTTTAGCAGACGTACAGATGATTGAACAGGTTACAAAACAAGGTCCGAGGCCTCACGGGAGGCCCTCAGGTCGATTTAGTAGGCAATGGATCAAGTCGATGCGGCCGTATCACAGACACATTCCGAGACGGATAGGTTCAGCGACCCGATCCAAGGCGACTGGAGCGCGTACGAAGTCTCCATTATTAGACCGATAACTGGGTCAATAGTTACGAACATCGGCGTTGATGACGATGTTAACGCTGCTGACTCACTGAAAGTACCTCGAGAAAAGTGATTCAACTTCAAAGCACCGACGTATGGCGAATGAGCAGGCAATTGCCTTAGGGCCCCTTATCCTCGGGGGGAGGGGGGGGGGATAAATATCGTCGACAAGTCGTGTACATTATGTGTGTATATATATATATATATGTAAAATATTGTACATCCTTTGGGGGGAGCAGAGATATCGACGTGTCGGAGGCTTTAGCTTTAGGAACAAATGTTAAAAAGGTTCAGGTTGATATAGAAGGGGTTGTCCCAATTTAAGGCAAATACTCAGTAAATATTGAAGTATACTTTAATTATATGGACGGTTAGGTATTATATATGCTGCCGCCTTAAGCGTCCCTGATATAAAAGGGTGGAATGTGTATTTAGATAAATGTCAAACTGTTATGTTAGAAAAATATGTTAGATAAATGTGTTTATATATATATATATATATATATATAAAATATTTATAAAAAATATTGTACGGCCTTTGGGGAGAGCAGAGATATAGAAGTGTCGAAGGCTTTAGCTTTAGGAACAAATGTTAGAAAGGTCCAGGTCGATATAGAAGGGGTTGTCCCAATAGAAGGGAAATACTCAGTAGGTATTGAAGTATACTTTAATCATATAGACGGTTAGGTAACATATATGCTGCCGCTTTAAGCGTCCCTGATTTAAAAGGGTGGAATGTGTATTTAGGTAAATGTCAAACGAATAATATATATATATATATATATATATATATATATATATATATATATATATATATAAATATGTAAAAAAAAAATATATATATATATATATATATATATATATAAATATATACATATACTTATTTTTGTCGGTCATTTAATTATCAATCATTCCATTGTCGTAGTTCGAGCGCATGTGGAGGCCGAACGTACGGGTTTCCTCACACGTCGAAGCTCGGTGGTTGGCGCCTGGCCGACCGTCATGCGGGGTTAACTAGCCAGCTTGCAGCGTATCAGGCAGTGGCATTTGCATTCTGAGATGCGGCGTCACGGTACCGGACACGCAAGTAATGGCAAATTACTATCTCTAATTACTGTTGCTGCTGCCATCGCCCGCTGCTGCTGCTGCTGCTGTTGTTGCCGTCGTCGTCACACCGTCTCGAAAAGGTACCACACCAGTATTTCGAATTAAGGCCATCCACAGCGAACATTTTCGCGCATAGACCCACCGCCAGCACATCAGCTCCTTCCGCAGTACGGCAAACGGTCAGAGGGTATAATGATGCTGGCGGTATATTGATACACTTGAATTGATATGATTAAATGCCTCTATGCAGATGTAGTGTTTCGGCGGGCATACGCACATATGAGGGCTTCTGTATACGCAGTTATGCACACACATTTAGCCGATTTGGCTATACAGCGATGCCGCCACAGTTAGCTTAGGCTGTCATCGTTGGCTATCTTCTTGGTTATCGAATTGACGACGAGGGCAGCCAAGCTGTGCGTGCATCGTTTTACCGCCGAAACGGACACTGATCATTACTGCCCGAGTGACCAGGAAATACTCAAACGAACAGCCAGTGAAGCCCTGGCGGGTATACGACAATACCTCCACAAGCTAGGCCTCGAATTGACTCCACGAGATGCCGAAGCAATTACTTCAAACGGACTAAGGCGGACACCCTTCACAGATGTAAACTTATGTTTGAAGGGGCGCCCAGTAACACCTACACCCATGCATGCAGACAAGAGAAGCAACCGACTCTCGGCGGCAGCTCTTAGCATTAGCAGTGGCAAGTGGCCATACAAGTCTTCTCTAGACAGAGACCTTAGGGCCTAAACGTACACAAACGATTTGCCCCTCTTCCGATTTCGGGATGGAGGAGTGAGATTACTATTCAGCGGAATAGATTCCCTAAGCTAAGGAACGCCACCAGAAATGAAAAAGCAATTCCGCCGGGCCACCCTAGGCACTAGACAAAATCAATCTCACTCCCTGACACCAAAAAATGATACCGCTTTAAACACGGCTCGCTCACCTACGCATTCGTATAGCTGCCAACGAGCCATGATGGCTTATTTTAGCAATCGACACCGCATTGGCAGAGCTGGGTGCAGCAATGCCAATGCAGTGTAGTTTGCTGGAGCTAGTGCTACTCCGGCTAGAGCTAGTACAACTCAGGAAAGGTTGATAACTTTAAAATGTTCAAGTACAGTTATCTTAAAACGACGGTACTGCGACCACCCCCACAACGGGTAAAAAGGACGACTGGTTTTTAGTGGGATTTTGAGTCCCAGACTACCGTGGCTTGCAATGCGAAAACCATTTTGTGGTCGTTAAATGTTGGCTGGGACTCGGCGCGAAAAAAGACTTCCCTGGCTTTAATAACGACGCTTGGTGTGCATCACACATTTTTCCAAATATTATCTCTAACAAATATATATATATATATATATAAATTTTATTTATGTATTTATTAATCACCTTTGTTAGGTATATAGTCAAATATTGTACATAAAAACACGGTCACTAAGCCAGCCTGGCCCGTGATTCAACTCTGGAGCATTCCCCCGCATGATATCTCCCACAAGCTCTCCCACACCGGATACAGATACATTATTCTGTCGGCTGAAAAAAATATAGGGCCACCCATATTTGCCACATTTCACGCATTTATTATAACCGATTGTGTAAAGATCA
Organism: Dermanyssus gallinae; assembly: GCA_003439945.1. NCBI lineage: Eukaryota > Metazoa > Arthropoda > Arachnida > Mesostigmata > Dermanyssidae > Dermanyssus > Dermanyssus gallinae. The sequence continues at coordinate 78,939 of QVRM01000518.1, forward strand.
TAATGATACATGCTCACAGAGTAACAGCGGATACTTTTATCAACATTTGGAGTATCGGGTTACCTTAAAACACGAGATTTCGACATTTGGCACAGGTACGCTGCGAAAAAATTATAAAGTCACCACCAAGATGCATGTCTTAGCGAGTGAATTAAGTGGAATAACAACGTTTGGGCTTATTTCACGGCTCGATGGAAACGAAAGCAGACCTCCTACCAGAAATTTTTCTGTGCTGAAACGATGGGTTTGGGTCGGCGTCTCACGAGTGACGAAAAGACCCAAATCAAGGCTTATAAGGATGTCGGCCTCTCTAATCGGGAAATTTCCCGTCGATTGGGGCGTTCTCGCCAAGTAGTGAACAACTTCGTGAATTTGGGTGAAAAATACGGCGTAAAAAAGAGTCCGGGCCGTCCAAATGCCATTTCGGAACGAAACATGCGCGCAATTTTGAAGATAGCCTCGAACTCTGCGCTCTCGGCAAAGGCAATTGCGGCGGCGGCCGGTGTGCAAACGAACGTGCGAAATGTGCGAAACCTCCTCAGGAAGACACTTTGGCTCACGAGAAAAAAACTTAAGAGAAAACCACGATTGACCGCTGAGCATCAGAAAGCTCGTCTCGACTTTGCACAGGTTACGATGTCATGGACCACTGAATGGCACCGAGTGCTCTTTTCGGATGAAAAAAAGTTCAATTGTGATGGACCGGATGGATTTAACTATTATTTCCACGATGTGCGCAAGGAAGAACGATTTTTGTCAAAACGGCACTCAGGTGGCGGTTCGGTGATGATCTGGGACGCTGTCGGGTATTATTCAAGGTCGCCGATTGTGTTTTTAGACGGTTGTGTTAATTCGACGCGCTATAGGGATCTACTAGAAGAGCAATCCGCACATTTTGAGCTGATGGGAGGACCTGACTTTGTTTTTCAATACGATAATGCGCCGATTCACACTGCTAAGTTGATCGAAAGTTGGTTCGAACAACGCCACATTGAGGTCCTACGCTGGCCTGCAGTCTCACCTGATCTTAATATTATCGAGAATGCATGGGGCTGGCTCGCCCGAAAGGTTTACACCGACGAAAAACAATTTTTGAACCAGGTAGAACTAAAAAAAGCAACTGTGAAGGCTTGGGACGAGCTCTCGCAGGACGTCATCCAAAATTTGTTCAACACTATATCAAACCGCATTTTTGAAGCTATCCGACGTAATAGGAAGTTCACTAAATATTAAGTATAGTTGTTAGGTGCTGTGAAATGAACCCAAACGTTGTTATTCCACTCAATTCACTCGCTAAGACATGCCTCTTGGTGGTGACTTTATAATTTTTTCGCAGCGTAGCTGTGCCAAATGTCGAAATCTCGTGTTTTAAGGTAACCCGATACTCCAAATGTCGATAAAAGTATCCGCTGTTACTCTGTGAGCATGTATCATTATGATCTTTACACAATCGGTTATAATAAATGCGTGAAATGTGGCAAACATGGGTGGCCCTATATTTTTTTCAGTGACTGTATATATATATATATATAAGAACAATTGGCAACCTAACTGATACCTTGTTGTATAATACAATACATATGAGTGACCTAAAATTGGCAACAGAATGCAGTCATATAACAAAGTGTCAGTTGGATTGCTAATTTGTCACTCACAGAAAGAAGATACGCATTCGAAAATACATCGTTGAGGAGCATTGAAAACAAAGCCTGTCCCGCCTGCTGATCTGCCGCTGGACGCGAGAAGGGTGCCACGACTTAACCCGTGACTCCAGCGGCGCAAACCTGCAGGGCATCGAGTCGATGCTTTTAACGAGAGGGATTACGAGACGGATAGAAGGAAGAAGAAAAAAGAGCCATCCAGCCAACCAAACAACCAGGCCGCCAAGCCAGGACGCCCGTAGACACCACACACCGCCGACGCCAATAGCATGACTGCGCGTACGGTCCAGCCTATTTAGCATCCAGTCGAGGCTATTTTGAGGCTCATCACGGCAGGCTCATTTACAACGAGCGAGGAGCATCTGTCTTTCGTCGTCCGTTGGGGTCGGGCCGTTCTCTTTTTTTGTTATCGTTGTTGTCGCTCGGCGTGTGCAGCACTCTCGTCTACCTCAATCAATTTACGCCTTTTCGTGAATAGGCAAGCGCGGATTGGCCTGTCCAAACCGCCGCAGGCGCTGCCACAACCAGAACCACCAACAGCAGAGCGGCCTTCTCGTGTCGCCGGGCTTTTTTGGGCGATCCAGCGGTAAAGACGGTGGTGCATGCTGCTAATCGCCAAGCACCTCAAGAAGGACCTGCTGCTGGAAGCACTGTAATTCGCTCGCTGCAAAGTTCGAAGCAAGGTTCGCTCGAAGCAATGACGCTTTGAAGTTGGTTGCAGCCAGAAGCGGCTGCCATTGCAACGTGTGATTAGCAGTCAAAAAATGAAACGTGCAACGTTAAACGCAACAGTTACAACAGCTGGTGTCACCACTATCGCGACTACGACCTATTGAGAGAGTGCGACAAATTAACTGGCAAAATCCGAATTTAATGACTGATCTAAGAGTTTGAATACCAGCGGTAAACGCAAAGATCACCGAACTACTCCTTCTTATTGCCCCAGTACGTTCTTCACGTAGGGACCTCAGCATGGCCGACAGTGTACGGACATCGACTCGAGATCGTCCAATCGTCCCGGTAAGTTTAATACATTGTGGGCCGTTGGAATGGCTGTAAGAGTTTCCACGTTGCGGGAAAATTGCAACCTCCGAGCAAGTCTGTCAACCTCGTTGCTAAAGCAGGATCTAAGGAGTGGCTAGGCCCGCCAGACGAGATCAACATGAGAGAGGAGGTCTCTTGGTAGGCTGGCTTTGTAGAATCAGCTGCTGCTGATTTTGGCGCAAAAAAGTCGGCAATACCGATACATTTGAAGTGATTTGTTAAACAAGACTATCCTTCGAAACAGGATAGATGTTAGAGAGACGGTAGAGGGAAATTGCTTCTATCTTGGATTCTTGGCCATGCTTAACTCTACCAATTAAAATTTGTTCAACTCTCTGAAGTAGACTCTGCTGTATATTGACATAATTTACAGGCGCTAGTATTAGTACCAGAGCACTCTATACACATACGCACCTAACGACTTGCCCCTTCGCTTTGGTGTCTTTGATTAGCAGACTTGTTAATCGGTACAAGTTGACTTCCAGATTTTATCAATAGGCATAAGTCGACTACCAGAACTTGTCAGTAAGCACACGTATAACCAAAAAGCTGGAAATATTTTAGATGTTCGATATGAACTAAGACGCCCGTGACACGATTGCGTCGAAACGCACCCATCGTCATCGCGTTCTCGTTACTGGACTTATATGGGCTTCTTCCAGCAGAGGATTGTAGCAGCAGGGCAATGAAGATCTCGTCGATAGGTCGTGTGGACGACCCCTATCCTCTCCTTGCAGGTCATCTGGCTCTTGTGTGACGCGGCAGTCGGTTTGTCAAAACACGCCCCCGGATGTAGTTTATGGCCCATGGCTGCCTGGCGTGATCCCGAAAAGTGCCCGAGCTCGTCCACCGTTCCACCACATTAGCGCTGTTGTCGAACATTGAGATGCCAAAACTGAGGTTGCTGGCAACGCAAAAGTGCTCGCCGGGCGGACGGGTACCGATGAGTTCACATAAGAACGCGTCGAGCGAAGCTCGAATACCTTCGATTGCAGTCGAGTTCAGTCTGATGTCATCGACGTCGGACCAACTCGAGGATCGACGAAACGGTTACGTGGAAGGTCTGAGCGGCTATCTGATATGATTCCAACCCTTCTGTCTGCTGACCTGTTCACTAGACAAGCGAATCGACTGACCCAGTCACCCCCAGTGTCGAATAAGCACTCTGTTTGTGGCTGACAATACTTCCGGTGATCGCCGAAATGACAGGAATGACAGAATAATCGTGATAATCGTTGGCGCTATGAGTTGATGAAAACTACTTTTTTTATATCAAGAATAAATAAGATTGCCAATTAAAAACAACTGATATGAGATTATGTACGCTAGCTGGAATAGAAGAAGTGCGGTCAATGTCGTACTAACCTTACCACAGCAGTAACAATCAATAATCAGCGAGATGCACTCAACGTCCTCGCGTTTAATTTACACCGAGCCAACAAGCCCAGTGTAACGTCAGTACGCACTCCCAGCCACAGCTCACTGAACCACAGATACAACAACAAGCACTCCAACTCATTCAACCAACAGACAATGTCAGTGTCACTGAAAGAGGTTCCCGATGGGCCTTTCAGATTTCGTGCACATGGAAACCATTACGTAACCCCACTGCGCACAGACAATGGTTTGATGAACAGCGCAAGACCAGAAAATACACCATATGTAGCCACATGGATTTTAGTTCGGAGAGACTAGAGCGACTCACCAATATGGAACGGAATTTTAAAAAGAAAAGACAAAACCAAAAACAAGCATATGACATCATTCAGCTACAAAACAGCTACAGCGTTACAAAACCATGGATACTCCTCCCAAAGCGTTCCACTCTACCAAATGCATTCATTAATAACATTGAATGGATACACCATTTTACTTGCCTATATGTGTGGTGACCTCATACTACATTCGATACTTCGTGCAGTTCGTAATGCAGTACCGGAAATCTTCAACTTAGTGAATCACGCATACAGAGAGCCATCCGTCCTGTTGTTTGGGGCCCACACGTTGTCCTCGGCATCAGGTATACAGCAGGGAGACCCCTTGGGGCCGGCTCTATTCAGCCGGGGTATCTGTGAGCTGGCCAACTCAATACAAGTGCCTTTCAACGCCTGGTACGTAGACGATGGCACACTCGGTGGACCGATGGAGGACTTACTCGAGGAAGTGCGCAGAATTCTTGCCTTTGAGACAGTCAGTGGCCTGGTGTTAAATACGGCCAAATGCGAGGTGTTCGCGCCGGGGACAGACCCGGACGACCCCACATTGAGTGCCTTACTTGCGTTACTACCGGGGTGTAGAGTCGTGTCTGAACACGAAGTTACGCTCCTTGGCGCACCGCTCCTACCACTTGCACTGTCGAGTCTACTCGACCCCATGATGGACAGATTGTGGGCGATGCAAGAACGTCTGCCTTTGGTGGAAGCCCACCAAGGGATTTACCTACTCCGCTCGTCGTTCTCCGCGTGTCGCATCGTACATATCATACGATCCATGGACTGTTCGGGTACATTCAACCAGCTTCTCCAACCATTCGACGACCAGGTGGTGGAGGCCCTCGAGACGGTTTTGGGTCTGAACTTACGACCACGAGAGGTGCGCCAGGCGGCTCTCCCTACCTCCATGGGCGGTCTTGGTCTTCCCTCGGCCGGCTCCTTGGCAGGCCCTGCCGTGGCCGCCTCGATGCACGCTACTTCGGGTCATGTCCAGCGCCTGCTCCCGCCGGGGGCTTGGGCACTGTTTGAGGCAACTCGCGACGCTATAGCGGCTGGACTCCAGGCTTCACCTCCTGATATGAATAGACTTGCCTGCCAGAGGGCCTGGGCCGAGAAGGTGCACGAATCTTCGCTTACTGAGTTGCTTGAAGAATGCGGTGACGACCAGGATAGGGCGCGCCTCCTTGCCGTCGCTCGCCCAGGAGCGAGCGACTGGCTACACGCACTCTCCGCTGACTCATTGGGTACCCGCCTTGACGACCAATCCACCCGGATCTGCGTTGGCCTGAGACTGGGAGCTGATTTGGTAGAGCCACACAGATGCACTTGTGGCGAGCCCGTCGGACGCCTGGCCAGACACGGCCTGTCTTGCGCTCACTCGGCGGGCCGGTGCCCACGTCACACCGCTCTGAATGACATTCTTGCAAGGTCGTTGCGAAAGGCCGGAATCCCTTGCGTCCTGGAACCGCCTGGTCTTTCTAGAGACGATGGCAAGCGGCCCGACGGCTTGACTTTGATACCTTTCTACAAGGGGCGTTCCCTGGTGTGGGATGCGACGGTGACCGACTCTCTGACCCCCTCCCTTGTCGGTCCCGGCGCTTCTCGCCCAGGAACTGCCGCTTCCCGCGCCGAGACATCAAAGAGAAGAAAGTATGCGAACTTAGGTCGGGCGTACCACTTTTCACCCTTCGCATTTGAGACGCTGGGTGGCCCTGGGCCTTTCACAACCACGCTAATTTCCCAGGTTGGCGACGCTTTACAGCTGGCTACGATGGACAAGAGGGCGGGCACTTTCTTCTGCCAACGGCTTTCCCTAGAGATTCAGAGAGGTAACGCGATTTCGGTGCTCGGAACTATGAAAGACTGGATGGACCCGCGTCTTCGCGTCAGGGGTCGGGCAAGACTCCCACTCGGACACGAGTGATAGATGAGGAGTGAGCCATCGGTGCCGTGGATTTAAACATTCACATGTATATATTAAATTCCTAAATAAATTTAGTTTAATATTAATAAGTATATAAATAGACTAAGCTTATGGTAACCGAGCATTTACAAAAAAAGAGGTCGCCGATGTAATCAAAGAAAAGTAATTGTAACTAAAGAAAGTGGTAAATCCTGCGGGTCCCGACCAAAATTCGTATAAGCATAATAAAACAAACAAAATCTGTTTCGGCCATTCACCAAACCGTATAACGTATATCTACGCAGCGTTGAGGAAAAACTTCCTGCAGTTTTTTTTTCCTGCAATTTACATACAGAAAGGTGAAGTAACCGAACCAATCGCGGAATTGCACAAATTAGCGTCGTTGATACACTTTTAGCTTTACTTGTTGTAGAAAGCTTATACTATGTCGTAATTGCCCAGTAAAGTGCCCAGATTTACAGTGCAAATAACAGGGATTCCTAAGAGCACAATCTACGTCTGACCCTGTTGCCTTTCCGTTTGACCATGTAAAAAGCCGAATTGAAATCGACGAGTTAGTAAATGCGTTTATACCTGACAAATATTCCTCTGACGAGTGATAACAATAACTTATTAAAATTAATAATAGTAATAATACTAATAACAATAATAATAATAATAATAATAATAATAATAATAATAATAATAATAATAATAATAATAATAATAATAATAATAATAATAATAATAATAACAATCGGTTTGCAGCCAATGGCCGACCGAAAAGAGGCGCCACCTAAGCGGTCGTCCGGTCCAGACTCGTGGGAGAGTTGGCGAATGGTGTTGTGCTGTTTTTCGACCACGCTTCTCGTTGGAGCATCGACACGCTCCTCTGCCGTTCTCTACGTGGCCATCATGGAGACGTTCGAGGTGAGCCGAGGGGACGCCGCCTGGCCCGTTTCGCTCATCACGGGCTTCGTAAACTTTGCCGGTAGGTACTAAGCTTCCGCCAGTCACGCAGTTTAGCAAGGTAATACTGCATGCATTACAATCATTATACAGTTAACGAACATGACGAAAACTAGTCGGGAAGAATGAGCAAATAATTTCAACGATATTTCTTTGAAGTTATCGATTGACAAAACATCAAAAATGCACACCTCACATGTTTGTCTTAAATAATCCTTTGTGCTAACGCTGGTTAATTCCATTCTGTAGGTCTCTTGTCAGGACCGCTGAGTACAGTAATAGGCTTGCGGATGACGTGTGTACTTGGTGGCACCATGTCGGTTATCTGCTTATGTTGCTGTTACTTCGCCAACGGCATCGTCTACATCACGGTTTGCTTTGGCGTACTCAATGGTACGTAGTTCTGCATGTGTACATATATATATATATATATATATATATATATATATATATATATATATATATATATATATATATATATTTTTTTTTTTTTTTTTTTTTTGTAGTAATAACAGTAACAATTTTATTTGCTTATATTCAAGAGGCAACAATTGTCTCCTTATGAACGTGTACACCGGATAAATCAAGTAAATACGTCACATATCCTCCAGATTCGGGCGTGTCCAGTCTAGCAGAGTTCCACGCACAGAGGCGGCGTTACCCCGTTGAATGTCCAGCGATAGTCTCTGGTGCAGGTACTCGACAGCTCTAGTGTCCCCTGTCGAACGATTGAGAGCCTTGCCGACACGTTGAATAAGTTTAGGCGTCTTCGGGCCAGGTCCCCCTAATGTCTCGAATGCCAGTGGACGAAAGTCGTGGGGGTAAGTAATACTGGCATACTTTCTGCACTTGTTCGCTTCCGCCAACATAGACGCGTGTCCAGCATGTTCCGCTCCCGCACTGACCATTGAGGGGGCTAATGAGTCACTAACGGTTGCATCCCATACCAGCATGCGACCCATCTCGAAGGACGTTAATGTCAGCCCGTCCGGTTGCTTCCCATCATTCCTGCAGAGGCCAGGAGGCTCGATAATGCAAGGAAAGCCGGCCGACCTTAAAGCTCGGCTAAATGTCTCGTTAAGTGCGGCGTGTCGGGCTCGACAACCTGAGCTTAAGACACAAGAAAGGCCATGGTGTGCCTGTGGCCCCACTTGATCGCCGCATTTACATTGGTGGGGGATTACGAAAGCTGTCCCCAGGCGTAGCCCCGCACTAATCCGAACAGTCTCGTCATCTAATAGAGTGCCTAACTGAGCACTGGGGAGAGCCTGTAACCAGGCCCCGGCACTTTTTGAGGAGACTGCCCGTAGCCTGGCCTTGTCAGTAGTAGTGGGGGCCTGCTCAAGGAGATGCGCAAACGTCTTCTCCTGCAGTGGGGTCGACCAGCCTTTCTGGGAAAGGGTGTCAGTGGGTATGGCACCGCATAGAGAGCCTAATCTCTCAAGTAAGCCTGCCAAAGTGTGATCGTTTACACTTTGACCTGTATTGTCCAGTAACCGTTTGGCCTTTTCCAATGCCTGAGACATAGATGAGACGATGGCAGGCCCAGCCAACGCTACTGCGTCTGGCATTCCCAGTCCACCTAAGGATATGGGAAGCAGAGCCTGCAAGCCTGCATCGGGTGAGAGGCGTACGTTCAGGAGCAGTTCCAGTGTCTTCAAGGTCCACTCGTTAAAAGCTCGAAGGTTCTCGGTCGAGTCAAAACAATTAGCCCCTCTAAGTAAGTGAGTTATCCGGGCCGCCGAAAAGCACGATCTCAGTAGGTACATTCCGCGATGAGATCCCAGCGATGGAAGACGGCTGGCGGCTACTTCAAGCTTTTCTCTCCACGCGTCTAGAGCCCCAGGTAGCCCCTCTTGGCAAAGAGGAACCCCGAGGAGCTCAATGTCACTCTTCTGGACTACCTTGCAACCGGGAAGGAGATGGCATAGCTCCGATATATCCGGCGAGATCATATCTTCGGGGCCCGTGATGTAGACCTCGCATTTCCCAGGGTTTAGGGATAGACCACTCACCCTCTCGAAATCCAGGACTCTGTGGATATCACCGACTACCGTAGCTAGTGGTAACGACTAACCACCTCCAAGCACACCGTCGTCTAGGTACCAGGCATTTAGAGGACTTTGTAGGGAGTCGATCAAGTCCTTTACGCACAGGCAGAACAGCGGTGGACCTAAAGGGTCTCCTTGTTGTATATATATATATATGAATATATATATATATATATATATATATATATATATATATATATATATATATATATATATATATATATAATATATATATATATATATATATATATATATATATATATATATATATATATATATATATATATATATATATATATATATATATATAAAGGACAAGAACTAGTACGGATATTGCAACCACAGCAGATAAGATCAAACGCATGATAAAGAAAATGAATCCAAAAACGGCGTGTGGTCTTGACGGGATTTCGGTAGGAATTATCCAGACGTTGGAAAGGAGTACGTGTATGATTTAACGAAGCAATTAAATAATATATTTAGAGAGGGCAGAATCCCAGAGGGTTGGCGCAAGAGAAGAGTTTCTCTTCTTTCCAAAGAGGGGTAGGTAAACCCACTTTACAAAGTAGGCGACTAATTTCACCGATAACGTATCGAATATTTATGCAGATGTTTAAGAGTAGAGTGCAGAGTATTCTGGATGCAAATGAGAAAATAGAAGAATGGCAGTGCGAATTTAGGAAAGTGTATAGGCTAGATGATCATTCATTTCTTTACGGTTGTGGAAACATCGAGATTGCGGGGACAAGAGTGTGTGGCAGGATTTTTAGATCTTAAAAAGCATATGAGATGGTGAACAGAACAAGGTTGTATCAAATTATGTTAGAGGAGGGTTTGGGGAGACTTGTTAGAGGAGAGAAGCTGGGTGGAGTTACTAGAAGAAATTTACAGGAATAACACTGTATGAATAATAATAGCAGCCCAACAATCTAGAACGTTTACAGTCGCTAATGGGGTCCGGCAAGGCTGTCCGTTATCATCGGTGATTTTCAATGTATATAGAGAGAATTGCGCGAAGGATAAATATAACTGGTTTAGGATGACAGATAGGGGAGAAGGGTGTATATGTCAAGACACCCGTGCTGCTGTGTGCTGATGATTAGGTAGTGTTAAGGCAGGGCACTAGCGAAGTTCAACAAATGTTTGAATGAGGTTAGGAGGGAAAGAAAGCTTGCAGTACATGAGAAGGAATCGAATTATAGCAGTCAGTAGAAGTATCTTGGGGTGACCATGGCTACATAGGATGATTATTTAGAGGAAGAAGAGATATTAGAGGGCTGGAAGAGAAAGAAATGCTGTAAGATGTAGGCCCTCTGAGGGTTTAATAAATATATATAAACAAGGAGTATATAGAAGGCCATGTATGCGCCAGGATTGACCTTTGCTAATGTTTTTCTGGTCCACAGCGCGGAGTTGCGAAAGAAGTTAGAAACAATACAAAGAGAAGTGCTACGATTTGCATTGGGTTGCCGTTTTAATTGCGCCAGGGAATTTCTTGAGAGGAAGGGGGATGTTAAAATTTATACATAGGGAAGTACAAAATAAGCTAAGATTTTGGTATTAGGATTACAAATATCACAAATCGAAGATTAAACAGATGCAGCTGGTAAAGACGGCACTAAGGATTAAAACGATGTGGGATCGCAGATTAGAGTTCGCAGCCAGGGAAATTGGGTACAATAATCAGCAATGGGCAAGAGCGAGGGTATCGGAGAAAATGGTGAAATTGAGAGTTAAGAAGTCATATACAGGCAAGTGGAAATTGGCAATGGGTTCTAGATCAAGCTTGGCAAGTATATATGGAAAGGAAAAGCGGGAAGGCGCGGGGTAGAATGTGTATACGGTAATTGAAGAGCGAGTATGCTACTAGCAGATGCCAGGGCAGAAATGTTGGATACAAGAATACAGAGAGCTAAATATAGGGTGGGGCCTATAATAATAAGAATATCCAGCTAGTGGGCTAGGGAATAAGTCAATCGACTATATTGTTCAAAAATGTGCATCCTTGGGGGAGGCAGAGGTATAGAGCTGTCGGAGGCCCTAGGTTTAGGACCAAATGTTAGAAAGGACCTGGTCGATATTTCAAAAAAGAGGTTGTCCCAGTGGAAAGCAAATACTCTGTGGGTAAACTATAGGCCCGTATCTGACTAGGCTTTTAACAAATGTTATCGAGGAATTGCCCTAACCAGAGTCCTATACCAACTGCTTACATCGCTCACCATGAAGAGGATGTATGAATGCACGATTAACGATCTGCCCTGTGAACAGTTTGTATTTCTACCAGAAAGTTAAACGGCAGACGCGGCTCGTTTCGTGATTGAACACGTAAGCGAACGCCAACGACAAAATCATGACGTATGCGGTCTTTGTCGACTTTCAAATCGCGTTTGACAGTGTGCCTAAAAACCGTCTTTTCAAAACCCATTAAGAGCCAACTATTCAAGTTAATTTGAGACATGCTGAGCCACAATTTTCTAATCATAAAAACGGAAATCAGTATGTAAACGAGCCACAGAGACTGGCGCAGGGCGACTCCGCAAGCCCATTTTTCTTTATACTGTACATTGCTGGCTTAGCAGACCTTTTGCGCGCAATGAAAGCGCCGGATGCCTTTTACGCGGACGACCTCGTCATCTTAACCAAATCTCGGGATCACGTGCAATTCTACCTAAATGAAACGTCAAAATGGTGTGCGGAGAATCGGCTGATAATTCATATTTCTAAAACAGAAATCCTTCGCTTCAGCCGCGGCGGCTCATACGTCGTTGCCGACCATCGCGTCAAGATCAACAGTGCTTGCCTTAAGTTGGTCAACCGTTTTTCGTACCTTGGCATATATATATATATATATATATATATATATAAGCTGAGAGTCAGCGACCATGCAACCACAAGGACTGTTGACGAGACCCTAGATATCAACATGTTGCGTATGCTGCCGCTTTGCGTCCTTGATATAAAAACACTATGTTGATATGTGTATTTAGCAACATATGTCAGGCAATATATAAAAAAAAATTTAAGATTTCCCGTAAGGCAATTGCAAGTGTACGGTTTTCTTATGTCATGGCTAATTTTAATCCACTCCGGCATTTACCTTGTCTAAATTGGAAACCATGCAAACCAATTTAAGAGTGGCCGGTCTGAGTCTCGAACCCAGTCCTCCCGAATGCAAGACAAAGGCTTTGCCACTAAGCCATCTTGCTCGGTATATATATATATATATATATATTAACGTTATTCAAAGAATATTTAATATGGTGATTCAAATGATTTTGTGTCTAACCTAATTTAAGTATATATTTTTAAAGTCTTGCTAAACTGCACTGTATTCAGCGCAGCCAGGTGGAGATCACCGCAATTGATAACAAAAGTCGTTTGCAACGGTTGCAGTTTCTGTACTAGTGAATCAGTTCCTCGCTCTATCAAACGATAGTGCTATTTTTGTGAGTAAAACGTTTGTGAGTAAAGTTTTTTTTAACTGCATTAATTGACTGGTTGTTATGAATGTTTGAGCTTTACCTTAGCGGCGAACATTTGTGCTGCTACTTTGTGGACATCTGTAGACCCAAAATAGTGCGCAATTGTACCGCAAAACGGTAGACTGACCGCTTTCGTAGTGGGGATAATGTCACATCAGCTACGGGTACTGCATAAATCAGCTTTTTGTCTGAACACCTGCGTGAAAAGGACATTTCGATGCCGGTATTGAGAAATGAATGGCTTGCACTAAGCCCAACGACCGACAGGACTTTTTTTTAAAGACAGGACTTAGTACTAATAAGATCATGGCCGTTCTCAGGAGGAACCGAATGTTGCGCACAAAAAGCTTTTGCAAAACGAGGACACAATTCTGTGATAGTAAAACGTTTCGCCAGCAACTCGATTGTTCGAAGCAGATCATCGATGAAAAGTGCATTGAACTATGCACTCACAATTCAGTTCAAAATATGTCCTGAAGTTAAAGCTTCAAGTTTTGTACGATATCAAAAGTCACCATATGAACCACGTTTGCATAAAAAATATAATTCTGTAAGAATTTAGGTTTCTGACCAAAAGAGATTAGATGCACCTTACAGAAAAAAAATGCAGTGTATATATCATCGCCTCAAGTGACAACGTATATATGAACTACATTCTTGGATTTAAAATACTGACAAATCTTCCATAATGACAAGATATTATATATATATATATATATATACATATATATATATATATATATATATATATATATATATATATATACATATATATATATATATATATATATATATATGTGTGTGAACGTAAATTGCTGCAACCACACCCTAAATATGTTTGTTTGGCATTTGACCAGGTATTGGCATTGGACTGATGTACAACTTAAACCCGGTCATCCTGTCGCACTACTTTCAACGGTACAAAGGTCTTGCACTCGGCATCAACTATTGCGGGTCCAGTATCGCCGCGATGGTCTTCCCAAAGTGCATGGAGCTCCTATATCGGTATTACGGTTTACAAGGTAGGTTCACAGAAGAAAGGCCATGCGTTTACCAAATAAATTGATAGCAGCTCTTCCGTTATTACGGATATATTTGTTGTTGATGTTGTTGTTGTTGTTCCCAACGCGACACATACCCATTTCGATTCGATATTTAGTAAGATTTGTAGATTACGTTTCGGTTACCATAAATAAAAAATACAAATAAAAGTAAACACCCTTGATAATACTAGTCACCCGTTTGTCAAATCTGGCGACTTCGACACACACAGGGTTGTTCCTTCTTCTCGGTGGGATGATGTTGCACACGCCAGTGCTATCTGCGCTCATGCGTAAGCCTTCCTGGAGGCGAAAAAAAATGCAGGCGCCCGATCCGGCCAGGCAAATCGTCAGACGACTCACCATTAGCTCTGTGAGGAGCACACGTACTTCAACAATAACAACGCAGGTATGCCTGTTTATCACGCATTGCGTACGGTATAATGCAGCCGGCTCTTTTCTTTGCAACCTCGATCAATCGTACATACAACATTGTATATATATATATATATATAGGATGTTAAGAAAAAATTGATAAGCATAATAAGAATTGTAGAGCTCGTTACAACAAGTATTTGCTTCCAATGGTCTCTAAGAAGTCTTGTTTGTGAATGAGAGTTAAATTACTACAATTTGTGACACCGATGTGTTTGCTGTTGAGAGACAACTAGTTCTCGTATACAAAAACTAAGCACATCGTCGTGTTCATGAGACAATTCTGAGAAGAACATATAATGTTGAGGAGAAAGTGCGCCATAGTCGTTTAGAAGAGAATTTGCAAAAATAAAGTTATTTTATTAGCCTTCACGCCCAATATCTTAAAACCATAAAACCCTACGACCTTTTAGAGCGCTTAAAACTAACACATGTAAAAAAATGCACATTTCATGACGATAATTTTGGTACCAAACTATGGCACGTCGAGATTGAGTGCATGCATAAATTATCTTTTCCCAGAAAGATTTGAAAGTCGATATAGGGAATTGTAGAGCTCGTATAAGTAAATATTTTTTTTCAATGGAGCATGGTCTCTGAGAAGTCTTCTTTTGAGGTGAGAGTGAGATTTTAAAATCCGTGACACTTGTGTTGTTGCCCGACATAGGAGCAGAAAATGTGCAATTGCTAGACAACCAGTCCTCCTGTAGAGAAACTAGGCACACCGTCCTATTCGAGAAAATTCTGCTTTCTCTAAAGAACAAATAACGGCCAAATGAAGATGCGACAGGTTCGTTTAGAAGAAAATTCGCAAAAAAATAGGTTATGAGCTCTGACGTCCAATACCTCAAAATTATAATCATACGACAAGTCGCATTGCATTTGCACATTTGCAATTTCTTTTCTAAACGACTATGTCGCATTCTCTGCTCACCGTTGTATGTTCTTCGAGAGAACCAAAATTTCTCACGAACACGACGATGTGCTTAGTATTTGTATAGGAGAAGAAGTCGTTTCTCAAGAGCACATTTTTTGCTCCTATGTCGGGCAAAAACACCAGTGTCACAAATTGTAGTAATTTAACTCTCTCTCACAAGCAAGACCTCTTAGAGACCGTGTTCTATTGGAAAACAAATTAGAAGAGCTATAGCACATATGTGCATAAACCAAATATTGGTTAATAAACAATACATTCATTAATTCTATTGGAAAAAATATTTAGTGTAACGAGCTTTACAATTCTTATTATAATTTTCAAAAATGTTCTTTCTCTCTTATTAAATTTCTCCCTCTCTTTCTCTCAGAAGAGAGAGAGAGAGAAATTTAATAAGACAATTCTAGCAGACCTCTATAGCAAATCCCAAAAAAATATTTATTGTAGTATTTTACTTATTGTAAATGCATACCCAAGCAGACTCGAGAACGACAAACAACTTTGCGTACAAAATTGCGACTATTATTTTCTGTCGCCAGTCTTAAGCAACGCCATCAACAGCAGTGATAATAACGACCACAAAAGCAACTAAGGCAAGCTAGATCAAAGCTCTTTCTAACTACGTTATCATAAAAAAAAATCTTAAATAAGCAGGGAGTTAACCCACATCGGCACGTTGCCCATCCATATGACAGAAGGGCTTATGTTCTAAATAAAATTCTAGTTTTCTGCAATGTTATAACTAGGTCAAGAGCAGCGTCCCGTCTCAAGTGTTGGGACCATCCAAGGCCTGAACTAGTCCAAGGGCCCTACTGTAATCACTGACCGTATGTCGCTATGCAGGGAGGTTTAAGTACAACTAATAAAGCTTCAAGAAGGCTCTAAGCCAACTAGGGATAATTCGTATGTGTGCAGGATCTACATATTAATGACAATCCTTAAGGACTCACTATGGTTATAACGACAATACGAACTACAGGCTTAAACAGAGAAACAATGGAACATGTGGAGAAACAATGAAACATGTAGAGCGTTTAACATAATGAGCGAAGTTTGCTCCAGGACTGACGGCGTAATATTGTGTTATCACGATCACCTTATCACGACCTACTGCATTTACGCATTAAGGTTACACAGCCTGCAACCGCTAAGCTTCTAATATTTCGAGCGCATCAGCAGTTGAACCATTGGGTCGAGACCTATGGCCTCATCTCAAGGATCGTAATGTTGTCCAAAAAGCGTGTCTTTAGACTGTCTGTGCAATACTAGTCAGTGCAATCGAAGCAGACGTGTTGGGAAACCAAGCAAATGACGCCTTTGAGGGGTAAATCGATGGATGAATTCATACCATTTAATGTTAGGACCGGAAAAAGGCTAGGCGCTGTTGCTTATTGGCAGAAAACGTTGCCAGTGTGGAGGGCCACATAATACAGATAAACAACCAAGCCAAATGCCTGGCCGTAATGCTTGAAAGACATGTGACCTGTAAAGCCTACATTGTTTATGTAACGGTGGCAAGCAAGCCGACCATGCTAGTGCTAAGAACAAGGGGACCCGCGGTTTTCTAGCATTAGGCGCTGACTCAATTCCGCTCTAAGGGTCATTAGTATGGAGACCAGCATCACTGAAGACCAAGAAGAACACGAAAAAGCTAAGCAAGGCGCGGAGGGTGCTGGCCATAAGGGTTACCAGAGCCTGCAGCACGGTGTCCACAGGCGCTGCGCTGGTAATTGTAGGCATGATACCTTAGCCAAAACGAATAGAGGAGGATATCTTCTTAAATCGGGATAATATCTGGAAAGTTTTCTAGATAGCTGGTTGAGTGGACTGAAGCGGAGCGAGAGGAATCAGGGCCGTGGATGAGGTCATTAAGCCCATATCTCATAAAATGGTACGATTACACGCTTTTCGCATGCAGGGCTCTTGGTGGCACGAGGAAGATGGCCCGATAAAGATAAAACTTGCAAAGCTGTACGACAAGAGATCTACTTTCAGAGATATTCAGCTCACAAAGAAAAGCTGTGACGTGGGTCTTGATTTTGTGGAGGTCGTTATGAGAGCGAAGACAAAGATGACAGAAGAGGGGCGGTAACGCATGGACCGTCGCCAGAAGAATGAAGACTAAGTTTCAGGCTTGACTTCCTACACATATTGAAGTCACACCACAAATGTGCTGGTCGTGTAGATTAGGCGATCACCAGGAAAATGAATAATTTCCTGCAGAGCCTTGCTTGCGAATTTCAGTCATGGTACTTCGATTATAGAATCATGGCCGACTCTCCGGTTGTAGTGGCGTAATCTGTCGGTGAAGGTCGGATTATGCATTCGTTCTGGATTCTCGAGAAAGTTACATTCTGTAAATGGGGGCTCAAGCAACAGAACAATATTCGCCGCTAAATCAAGATAGGTTACGAGGAAAACCATTGCGCAGGGCCTCAACCTGATGCCTCATTATCTAGCTTGAAAGAGGAAATGCCGTCACCAAAAAAGAATACAATTGTTACTTGTCTGTGATTATTGTTTTTAATGCAGGTGTTTCTCCTACATGGTCCACTATCGTTCTGCAGGCTGTCAGGACTATTCTTGCTCTTGCACGACTTTTTACTGACGCTGTTTTGCAGTTTCGCCGTTGTTTTTCTACCTATTTGTTGACCAGGGACCTCTTCTCGTGCGTTTCTGCATCCATAGCTAAGACACCGTATGAGCGCCAGTAACAGTGCGGGAGAAGGAAAATTTTGCAAAAGTGCTACATGGACGAATAAGAAGCTTGTAGGATCACGCCTAAGAAGGAATAGCCAAAGAAGTTTACAACTCAAAAATAATTACTAAAAATAATACTGCTAACCAAAGTTTCTACTAAAAATAGTTACTAGTTAACGAACAGCGATACTTTAGGAGAGTCCCCATTTGAAAACGATATATATATATATATATATACGAGGTGTGTTCAAAAAGTATCGCGACTTTTGTGTTTTTCAAAAATTATTCATTTATTCATGAATATCTATTTTGTCCCCTTCAAAGTAATCCCCATGAGATATTATACACTTGTGCCAACGGTTTTCCAATCTTCGAAGCACTTCAAAAAACCATTTTTTTTAATCTTGTTCAGCTCCTCTTTCGATGCCGTCTTTATCTCGTCAAGCGTAGCGTAACGTCGTCCTTTCATGGGCCTCTTCAGTTTAGGGAACAAGAAAAAGTCACAGGGGGCCAGATCTGGGGAATACGGTGGCTGCGGCATCATTAGTGTGTTGTTTTTGGCCAAAAACTCGCGCACAAGCAACGATGTGTGAGCAGGGGCGTTATCGTGGTGCAAAAGCCAATTTTTGTTCTTCCACAAATCCGGGCGTTTCTGGCGGATTGCTTCGCGCAAATTGCGCATAACTTGCAGGTAATATTCCTTATTGACCGTTCTACCCTGTGGCAAGAACTCATGATGCACCACGCCCCTGCAATCGAAGAAAACTGTCAGCAAAACTTTCACATTCGACCGAACTTGGCGCGCTTTTTTCGGTCTTGGTTCGTGCGGCAGCTTCCATTGAGATGATTGAGCTTTGGTTTCCACGTCATAACCATAAACCCACGATTCGTCACCAGTTATGACCCTCTGGAGCAAATTTGGGTCGTCGCGGACAGAGTCCAACATCTCATTAGCAATGTTCATGCGATGCTGTTTTTGGTCGCAATTGAGCAATTTTGGTACGAATTTCGCGGCGACCCGTCTCATGCCCAAATCATTGATAAAAATCGAATGGCACGAGCCAATCAATATGTTTAGGTCCTCAGCAACTTCTCTAACGGTGATTCGACGATTGGCCAATACCATTTTCTCCACTTCATTAATTTTTTCGTCTGTTGTTGAAGTGCTCGGGCGTCCGGCACGCTCTTCGTCGTTCACATCTTCTCGGCCTTCTGAGAACATTTTGTACCACCGATAAACGTTGCTTCGGTCCAAGGTAGCTTCTCCGTATGCCACAGTCAACATTCGGAATGCATCCGCGCACTTAATTTCGTTTTTCACACAAAATTTGATACAGGTTCTTTGATCCATTTTTTTGAATAGGTAAAAATTGAAGACGATCCAAAACACGTGCAAGCAAAGCGGCATAAGTGTCGGCATAAGTGAGAGACATGAGTACCAACATAACGCCACAAAAAATCGAAATTCGAATATACGTAACCCGCGAAAATTCAAAAGTCGCGATACTTTTTGAACACACCTCGTATATATATCAAAAACCGTAGCCGAAACGTTGTCCGAGCTAGAAAAAGAGCCAGTGTTGCGATTACGTGTAGACGTGCGGGAGACAAAAGTAGACTCTCCCTGACGCCTGGTCTCAAATAATCAACTGAAAGTAGCGTGGTTTGCGCATTCAAAACATGGCCAAGGCTATTTGAGGCTAAGCACTATTCCCTGCCGCAGTACCCGCATGTTCGCTTATGTCGAACCCATAAACGTGGTCCTAGAGTTTCAGAGTTCGTATACAACCCGCCTCCAATATTGGAAGGCATGGCCTTCTCTTGTCCAATCAAGACGTTTCGGACGCAATTAGACGTAATTGATGTTTAAGTTATGCGCGTGTGTATCACATGTGTTTTTGAACTTGCTTTCTACAGTAACCATGTTAATCGCGTATACAATTTGATCTCTACACTGGAGTTTCGTTAGCCGGCCATAGTCCAGAAATAATTATAGAAGAACTTTAACATCGATCTGCTGCGCGCTTTAACGGCTGAGGGAACCCCACCTTCGCTTTTATGCCCTCTTGCATAGTTTGTACCTCCAATAAACCGCTTTCTTGTTCGCCTGACAAGGGAACTATGTAACGAGCTGTTTGTGAAATCATAGCCAGCTCATCAGATCCCTTCTTAGTAAACAACTATTTATTCACTATAAGAAATAGTTCTCAATCGAGTCCACCAACCATACAAACCATTGGATTCATGGCGGAGCAAAAATCAGAGAGCGTGAGAAACGCAAACGATTGCAAATTCGCGCCTACAAGATCGGAGAAAAAATAAAACAGACTATTAGCATTTAGGTCCAAGTATAAAATAAAAATACATAAAACAAAGGAGCCGTTCTCCGCCTGTGAATACAGGTATCACACGGCACATGAAAACCTAATGTTCTGCAAAGAATGTGGTGAAACCCATGGACCGCAAAACGTGTTACTATATGTCAATTCGTCCTGTTAATTCCGTCCCATGCATTTTTAAGCTAGAGTAGTCGAAACGTCGATCGTTTGAGATCTTCTATGAATAGCCCACCTAGAATGTTTTTTATTGAGGGGTGCAGCCCACGTTTGAGAAATGCTGGTTGTATATGATCGAGCGTCTCAAGTTCGACGCAGAAAGGTACTCCCAGATTACTTGAATATCGCAGAAAGCAACAGGTGCAAACTTCATCTCGAACAAGGCCCTTGCTGATTGCAGTGATAGCTTCGATGGTGCCCGCGCTTGCAATCAAGGTTCGCCCGACCCTGTCCGTAATGTGCTCTGTAAAGCATCGGCTGTTGGCAGGAAATACAACCCCCAAGTACTTAAAGCTATTCACATACTGAAGGGTGGTTGGCTCTTTACGCAGTGTGTCGGATTCACCAAGTCGCACTCCCCGGCAGGAATTTCTTAGCTTTAGTCTTACCGAGGTTTACTGTCAGGCCGGTATATACGCGAAGAGTCCCGTCAATGCCTGCTGGACATGGAAACGACCTCTTTCAAAAATCAAAAAGTCATCTGCATACAGATACGTTTAACCGTGCGTAGTAGATCCTTGGGCATGATATGGCAAATCATTCACCAGCAGGAGGAACAGAAGTGGGCTGCGATTGCGGACGGCGATGAATAGTGGTGCACTAGGAAGACTAGGGAGCTAGACGAAAAGTCTGATACCGGACCTCAGGATGTCGTACGATCAACGACACGGGAACTTACAAAATGGCCGAATCCCCCTAACCAAACGCAAATAAACCTGCGGAATGATAGACAGGAATAAAGTTGAGTGAAGGAGAACGGCAAAGACGCCTTTCTCACGACTTCGATGTAATGCCAAAGTATTACTGAATGGTGAGGGAGGAATCCGGATTTAGTGGGTTTGCAAGTCCCACGCTAGTCACAAAGGCTGCTAGTGACGCATGTGCAGCATGCATTCCCGAAATCTTTCATGACAAAAAAACTATTACTGTCGCGCCGTCTTGTTCGTCTATAGCAGCTTTGGAGTAGCGGAATCATGCACAATGCTTGTTTACTAAGCAGACGGGCACGCAACTGCCTCACGGAGGCCAGTCGACAGCTCGTATTAAGCCACAGTCGCTGTCAAACGTAGGCTCGGTGCACAGACCTTTGCGACAGAATCCCCATTTGCAGGACTAACATTTCAACCCTTACTGGAATATGCTACTTAAAGTTACACCCTTCATGTAGCGGGTGGCTTTTTCCAATACCACGGGTTCTCTTACCATATCAACTACCGATAGCGTGAATAGCCCTTCTGTGATTCCGTCAATCAACACCGTCGTGATCTCGACGCTCGATGATCAGACAAAGGCTGCCAGAATGTTGTATTATCTGGTACGGACACGCCGTTTCCAGGGCGGCCTCGGCCAGTACGTATGACTGCCGGCTAGTGAGCAGAGTGGAAGCCAGGCACGTCGAACAATCTCGGCTCCCCGGGCTCTGTTAAAATATTGACATCGATTTCGTCGATGGCACCCTCTACGTTACACTGCACAATCGTTATCTCATGTATCGACTAGATAGACCTCCTACGCAAGTCTCAATCGAAAATATGCTAAAAAGCCTTTTCTTTTAGGGGCTCCTTCTCAGCCAAGATTTAACTAACGTCCATGGGACTGCTTTTCGTATTGCTTCATAGACGGACTCCCATAAATGCAAATGTGCAACGGTGGGGATCGAACCCGCGCACCTGCTATGTGTCTCCTTCGGTCGCGAGGCGCAGACGCATACCACCACGCCACCGGGCTCGACATGCTGAAAAGCCTGACCACGTAAAACCCTACCAGAGATCAGGGAAACAGGACCATATTAAGTACTCTCTTTTGCTGGTAAATGCTAACTGAACGGCTAGACAACGAAGCTGATTCAAACAACTAGGTAGCGGACGTGCACGATGGCTTTGCGTCGCGGCCGTCCCAGCACCGTCGGGCTGCTGAGTGATGATCCATGGGAAGATCGTTCGCCGATCCTCCTGGACGAAGCTGATATGTTTGACCTAACCGAACTTATAATCGGAATGATCGGCTTTGGCATCTCGTTTTTTGGCATGGCATGCAACCGTTTAGATATTGTGACAATCGGTTCTCTAATGATGTTTGCTATAGCAGGATTTGCCGCTCATAACGGCTATCGGCTGAGCTCTCGAGCCTACAACCCTCATCTTGGCTAGCTGACGTGTCGGTATGAGTTAGCGAAAAAACATAGAATGAGGAGAATACGAAAAGGAGGCAGAGTACGAAACGGAGAGACAGAGACGAGTTATCCTGTCTCCTTCCGAAAGTCCGTGTGTTCGACCATTACGGATTTGTTGTCTTCAAAAGAGTCCTTCCGGCTACCAGTAAGCGCCGTAAGCTTTAGCCAAGCTAGCCTTCAAGTGACAGCAGTGGCTCGGGAATTAAACTGCAGCATCAAATCCGCGCAATATTTGATCTACCTGGAAGGTACAACGTTACTTCTTTCACCTTTTGACAATCATCACCATAGTCTTTATCGTCATCATCTAATCGTCAACGAATTTACCCACTTGCATTTCTTTGTCTGCAATTCGTATGGCAGCGAAATTATAGCATCTCGAAAAATGCTGCATTCTCGAGTATTACGAGGGCAGACAAGGTGGTTGTGTTTAGTTAAAAATAAACTAAAAAACGCTGGTCTATGTTTCTAACAAAATAACCGATTTAGCTACGCCATATCTCTTTACACACGTTGGGGCCGGTGCGAATGACACTATGGTGCCTGATTATTTTTTATAATTATAGAAATATTCAGGTACGAGGTAATTCGTTTGTCTAAAATGAATATATATTATTCATAACGTTATCTGTAGTACTTAGAAACACAATCGATTCGTGTTGTATAATGGTAAAGCTATGGCCGTGGTGTTGCTGTATAAAAATAAAGCTACGTCTATGACAACCAATACTACCACAATGACTACTACAACGTTTTACGATTTGTTTGCACTGCGCTGAAATTAACGCGAGACTCCTATATGCGAGACTTTCTTCATAAGAGCCGTGCAGGCTACTTTAAGGTTTGCTGTTTTATGTTACTAACAAAATTACTGATTCACATACGCCGTATCTCTTTCGTTGTTTACCCACGTTCACACACGTTGAAGCCGGTGCAAATGACACAATGGTACATGAGTTTACATTTTTTTCAAGTATTTATAACATTATCCGTAGTATTTACAAACACAGATCGTCAGTTCGTTTTAGTCGCCCTAAAGACATGATGTTTTTTTATCAAGTAGTACGGCAAAGTATGGAAATAAATTGTTCAAGATGCCCTACT
Organism: Dermanyssus gallinae; assembly: GCA_003439945.1. Classification (NCBI taxonomy): domain Eukaryota; kingdom Metazoa; phylum Arthropoda; class Arachnida; order Mesostigmata; family Dermanyssidae; genus Dermanyssus; species Dermanyssus gallinae. Next base: position 102,702 of record QVRM01000518.1, read on the forward strand.
CATCTATAAATCATATACGCGGGTCCGTCAGTATAGTTCTTTCTCACAAAATGTTTACTTCACTCTTAACTGTAGGTTTGTATGAGCTGATCAGTCATGAATAGCATTGCACCAGCAGGTTTTCCACTGCACATATAAAGTACTATCGCAGACGGACTATCACACGTGCATGTTGTCAATCCACGAGCTTGTTTAGATTTATTGCGCTGACAATATGTTATCACTGTGTATAGTTTAAAAATATTTATGACAAATTTGTAATTTAAAACGCGTTGAGGAACGTCATAGTTAATGCCAATTTTGCTATTTTTAGTCCTTTATGCTTTTTCGACCTACACCGCCGCGCGATATGTGAACAAGAAAGAATTCTATGAGGGTCTCTCGACTATGAACATAGTCGTCTTCTATTTCCCCCAAATCTTGACTCAGCATATTAACAGATGCCACCCATCGTCGGGGGGAGGACTTCAATGCCCGTATTGATTGTGGGGCTACTAGCGACACAAAAGGGATGCTGCTTTAGCTGCTCGAATGAGCAGAAGTTCATATACCTGCGAGACAGTAAACCAGCCTACAGTGAGACAAAATGAATATGCCCTTTGAGGTAGAAGAAGTGTAAGTGAGATCCTGCGTTCTTTTGCGTGTTTTTTGGAATTGCAGCTTTTGAATTCCATCCTCATATAATCTTGACTCTTAATTTTCTAACCACTCCAGCATGGCCGGGTTGACGTTATTAAAATCATCGTCGCGGCACTGATTGCCACAATGCAAGAGCAAATGATAATTATTGGCCGCTAAATCAAGGCTAGTCGATCGGATGGTGATCAAGTTGTTCCCCGCCGTATGGTACGTTCATATCTTCTCATCGCGGTCTCTTAGAGTCCCTTAGTGCGATCATAGTCATTTGTAAAGGTTTATTGGGGAGGGAACGCATATTCAAATTTTATCATTAATGTTGTTGTATGCAAACTATATAATTATCTCTGGTGAAAGGTTCTTAGGAGCAAAGCAGCTTGCCCTGTTAAAGTCATGAATAGAAAAGAGGCTAAGACTCAACCGGAATGAAACAGTTGCTTTGGATTTTCGCAAAATAGGCCGATTATTTAAGAGCGACCCTCTCCTGGCAAATTATAAAGAGATGCGATTCATTACCAATTTCACACCCTGAAACTTACCATCTCGTCATCCGGAAACGTCATTGGGATTCACCTGCAGAACAAAGTCAGAAAAGCGACTATATCAGCAGCGGCAATAAATAACCCTCAGTTGCTGTCCGTTTACGTGACAGTTGCGTTATTTAAGCTATGCATAATACCAGTTGCTATGTACGGGGTACCGCTGATTCGACAGAAATTGGGGGGTAACATTTTTCTTTCTTTAATCAAGCCTAGCAAACGAATGCAGAAACAGACCAGCCCCGATATTGCATATTAACATACGTTTAACCAGAATTAGTTTTAAATTAAGCAGGCATATACGTACACATGTATGTATATATATGCATACATTGATATGTCGGTTAATTGCTTGTATATATAGGAGGTAACGTACACCTTATGAACGTATACACCGTACCAAATATGTGGAAACCTTCAGGTTTGGCCGTGTCCAGCCTAGCAGAGTTCCACGCACAGAGGCGGCGCTACCCTGCTGAATGACCAGCGATCTCTGATGCTACTTTGGTGTCCTCTGTCAAAAGTTTAAGTGCCTTGCCGACTCACAAGTAAGATTGTAAACCTCTTCACACGTACCGTCTAGCTACTTTTTTGAATCTCTGAGACATATTGCATGGCAGGACCAGCCAACGCAACCGTGTCAGGTTCCTCAGTCTACCGAAGCATATAAGAAACAGAGCCTGCAAGCCTCGGTAGGGTCTCTGGGACCTAGGAAAGCGGACGCTGGTGGCACTGACCTCGCAGCTGACCCACATGAAACTTCCGCTGTTGCCACCTGATATCTTGCTGCCAGATGAGACAACGTATATCTCTTTTGGAGAGATATACGTTGTCTCATCTGGCTCAGCTTCGAAGCTTCCGCAAAATACCTCGGGAATTAAATCGTTCAGGCAGCTCTTGCAGATAATAGCCTTGCGTGTATGGAGAGACACCGACTATATGTATATTGCTCCTGAGTATAATTAACGCTGCTCACGGGAAACTGTGCCCCTTATTCTGCGTGAGATCACCACAAACAAGCCATATTCAGAATGAGTCTCTGGTTGTCTGCCGTTCCCGGCTCCGGTGACTGAACACGACCTGCGTTTGGTGCCAGAAGTCGTATTGATTCTAGGGAGAACTGTACTAGCGCGGCTGGTAGCCCGGCGACACTCGAAGGCAATTCACCCCCCCATATTTTGACGCGCCCATCGTTGCGCTAGAACTCGAGTCGTCAACACGCCCATCAGAAGTTGGTCCGCCACGTGGCGCGCTGGCGCCGACCACACGCGAATCGCGCTGCAGCCTAGATATATCTATGTGGATCAAATTTTATTTGAGCGATGCTTATTGACAATAGATGATAAACCATACGGCTCAGAGTCAGCGGCCATGCTGCCACAAGGACTGTTAGGAAAACCCTAGATATCTCAACATGTCCGGCCCTTGGCGCGTTGACGAAATACCCCACGGTGAGTTTCAAGCCCGTTGGGGACGAAGGATGGTCTAGAATGAAAAGCAACCTTTTTAAAAAATGTTTAATTCGAATCTAGATATATCTAGCCAGTTCGGGGGCTTAGACCGATTGGCGTGCGCTCGCCGACTGTCAGCTTTTTCTCCCTCCGTATGGAATGATGTAAACAAACCCAAGACGTCACCGGGTGAGAGCTATGAACAAACTTGGGGCCTGTGAGACGGGGTCTCCCGCCTCTGTCATACGTCAATAGACGAGCCACTTAAAACTATATCACCACACTTTTTTTTGACGTCCATACTCAAGCCTGCACTCATGTACAGCAAGGGTTTCATCTAAACACCTCCACCGTGATACAATTATATCAAGACAGATAAAGGAAGGTGGGAAGAAGACAGAGGACGGGCGAGGCAGATAAAGCAATTTCTAGACCGCCAGTGCATCGAAGCATGCAATTACTAATATTCTTAATTAACAACATACTTAGACGAGTAGAGATGTCATGATATAACCAGTGTACTACTATACAGTATCTCTAATATGTGCTCCTGTGTGTGGGGTGTTGCTGTTGTGGTTCTATTCGGCTTCGCTCGTTTGCCTTGACGTCAACGACAGCGAGACCGAACGTCTACAATCGGATGGGAAATCAGCAGTCTACGATCGCGAAGCACCACCGTACGCTCGAGGGCGACAGGTCCCGCCGGAGAAGCCGCCGCTAATACGGGCACCGAAGGATCCTCGTTGGCACGTGATCGATCTACGTCCATCAGCGTAGCCGGACTTTCCATTGGCGTTCGTGGAAATGAGCTGTCTGATCTTGTGCTGGCCACAGATATCGGAATGGGTAAGATCGAACTCATATATATATATATATATATATGAGTAAGGTTTATTTATTAAAAACATAATTATATATAAAATGGCTGAAAGGTAACAAAACTAACGGTCTCGGCCTAATACATTTTTCTACCTACGGAAATTGTTATTATTTGATTTTAGGGTCTCCTGAGTATCGGCGGCTCCTGCACGTCATGATATGATATGATATGACGTTTATTGACACTTAATTGTAGTTTCTCATTTTTGTTATAACTTCATATAGCCACAGGCTAGTGCGAAGCATATGTACAAGTTACAGTAAGATTGTATACATTATCACCGTAGTATCTCGTATTATTGCAGTTATTTATCTATGGATTGTGTTCATATTTACATAATTATGGTTTAATCAAACGTACGTAAGGTTAGATAGTGCGCTCTCGCAGTGTTTTTGAATTGACTAAACGATATAAGTGTCCTAATGTCACTAGGCAACTTGTTCCACAAGGTAGCACCTAAATTACAGAGTGCAAACCTTGATTGTGTACTTGTGGCCGAGGAGACAATGAGCAAGTGAGATGCCGAGCCTCGGGTCATCAGGTCTTCGTGCAGGGCTACGTGCATTTTGGTATCCCTGGTGATAAAGGGGCGGAAGATCCACAAGAAAAGCAACGCTTGCGAAAGCAGGAGATCACAGAGATCCGACATCTGTTTGCAAAAGAGGAATGATCATTACCAAGGCCTATAACAGGGCATTGCCGGATTAGATAGAAAGCGAAGGGACACATTTGGGGTTACTCTACGGCTGGCTTTCATGCCCAGGAGGACAACGCCGGATTAAGGATAAGGCCAACTTAGCTTTACATCGTGATGCCAGATGGATGAATCGCCCAAGGCTATCCTATGAAGAACGCAGTACCTATTCTGCTGCTAGGGAAAATGTAATGCAAATCATTTGACCTTCAACTAAGAAGATATCGAATCACGACTAACAAGGTGATCCCGTAACTAGGTGTCTAACTGGAGCAGGATCCGACCGGCGCCCAGCGGTTGCAGTAAGCTACAAGAAAGCAACTCTTGCTCTTGCGAGACCCAAGAGAACGATCTCGCAAACCAAATCAGTTGTACTGTGTGCAGAAAAGCGGGCTGGTGGGTTCCGTGACCGATTTCAGAATGTATTGAATAACCTGGGCCTGTGGAATAAGTGGGTCTACAGAGACCGAAAAATGCCGTGCAGGTGGTATTGGCGCACCTTGTCAACGGCAGCATATTACATTGTGCCGACAATATTAGCAATACTTCTAGAAGTACCAACAGGGAATCATTGTGGACACAAGTCATAATAAGGACGATACGACCCACATGCCCGACATGCACATATTTGGAGGAAAAAGGCATACGTAATATATATTTAAATTTTTTTTTTTTTTTTTTCGTAAGGCAATTGCCCGTGTACGGATTTTTCATGTCATGGCTAAGTTTACTCCACTCCGGCATTTACCTTGTCTAAATTGGAAACCATGCAAACCAATTTAAGAGTGGCCGGTCTGGGTCTCGAACCCGGTCCTCCCGAATGCAAGGCAAAGGCTTTGCCACTAAGCCACCTTGCTCGGTAATTGAACGGAGTGGACAATGGATATTTAAATTTTAGTCGTCTCTTGCAATTGTACAGATACTTAAATGAGTAGTCGAGTTGAACTTACTGGAGGATAATCTCGCTCTCTCTCTCTCTCTCTCTCTCTCTCTCTCAGAAACCAAAGAGCAGCGTGTGTGCATGGCCCAACGAAAGTACTAAAGGTCTCCATATGCTTTCCCATCACGCTTCATTCAGGTGCCCTGCCACGCCAACTGAGCGAAGAGAGCCTCGAAGATTTGGCTGCGCACTCGGATCTGCCGGCACAGTTCGACACCGTGGCTGTCAGGGAAGATTCAGGACCGCCTTCACCGGGCGAACTTATCCTGAACGCTGCGCAACTTGCGGCGCGTTCTGTATCGACCGACTTCGATCCCAGCAAAAGTACGACGACTCGTACGCCTAATGATTTTAGACAATATATTACATTAACTTAAGCAATACTTGCCCAGATACGCGCAATAAGTATAACATTTTATCATTTCGACAAAAATCAGTCAAAAACACTTCTGAATAGAAGTAATATTAATATAACATGCGAACATAGCGAGGGTCAGAGGAAAAACAGTTCGATTGATAGATATAGTGGATTTGCTTTATACTGGTCCTTGTGATAAACCGATACTATATATATATATATATATATATATATATATATATATATATATATATATATATATATATGTCATATTATTAGGCCAGACAGATTAAATCTCCACATGAGTTTACTCTGCCTGGCCTTGATTCTACTAAGAGTGAAAGACATGCTCATCATTCTGAATATTAATACTAATAAGGTGGATTGTCATCTCTTTTATTGAGACATATGCGCTCCTCTGTCTGATCATGGTCTATTATAGTCCACTCCGGCGTTTGCCTTATCTAAATTGGAAACCATGAAAACCAATTTAAATGTGGCCGGTCCAGGTCTTGAATCCACAACCTCCCGAATGCAAGACAATCCCGTTGTCACTAAGCCACCTTGCTCGGATTCCCTTTGTGACAGCGATACTTGACGAGACGGCGGCGGTTAACATCGAAATGGAGGAGGAACTTTCCCTACGGGAAATATTTTGCAACCCACTATTCTACCTGCTGATCGTTTCGTATCTCGTCTTCACAAACTTCTCTGACATTCTGCTCGCGGTAATTTTTCTGGTTGCTAAATACGTTAGATTGATTTCAAAACATAAACTATAAGCAGTTCTATAATTGAGATTATGTTGGATGCACCTCAGCGAGAAGCGGAAAACGCACTAACTAGCAAAACATTGCGTACTAGTTATACACCTTATATATAACGACGATTTATAAGACAGGAATCATATATCATTTTGAGGGCTTTTGGTGTTACTTATATAAGACCATCAGACATAACTGAATTGCTAGCAGTTTACAAAAACGAGAGAGAGAGAGAAAAAAAAACATGTATATTTGACAGGTATGGCATTTAATGTACGTTTCGGGCAAAAGTAAAGAAATCGATATCGCGTAGGTGATGGTTGACCTTTTGGCCGACAAAGGCATTCCTCAACCGACTGCAATCGCCACGATTCCCCTCGTGTCCGTCACCGACATGTTAGGCCGCGTAATTTTGCCTTTCGTAGCCGATAAGGGACTCGTTAATCGTAAGGTACGTGTAATAACTTAACGACTCTAAATTACTAATAATACTAATTTTTTGAAGCAAGGTTTTAATATTACGATTATTATTATTTGCAAGAACAATACAATTGTTTGAATGCGCATCCACGTTATTTCATGGTTTCCATATAGCTGTTTTTTTTTACTATCAAGATCTACAAGTATCACAGTTACTAATATATTATTTATATAATATCGAATCTTGTTGCCTAATAATAATCGTGATACGTGGCGTCACGTCATTCTAGAAAATAATATAATTATAATGAATAATAATTATAATAGAAGTATAAAAATAATAGTTACGCAACCAATTGAAAGGGGTGACAAATTAAAAGCAGTGATACTGACCGCGTACTGCGCCTTACGTTAAGCGATGCGACTCATATCTGCAACAGCACGCGTTGCCTGCAGTTGCTGTTCCCGTTGTCATTGATGATATTGCTGCTGCTCCTGTTGTCGCTACTACTGCTGTTGTACTGTTATACTACACTGTCCTGTTTGTTGATGATGTCTTCTGTCACTCTAGACTCCTTATTGATACTAATACAACAGGTTGCGTTTGAGTCAGTTCACATTTGCAGTGAACTTCTGCTGTCTCGGTGGCCTGGCGTTCGCAATTCCTTCGGCCGAGGGCTATCCGATGCTGACCGCTCTCTTTTTGCTCGTTGGATGGTTCTACGGCTCGACCCTCGTGATGTGCACCCTAGTCGTTTCTGGTCAGTTGGTGTTTTGCTCCGGTAGCTTATGAATTATAGTAGTGCTATCGTTAGATAGGCTCGTAGCATATTTCGGCCGGTGAGCTAACTAATCTAGCTGCACCGAATCGATGGTATAGGGTGGTGTAGGAATATTGGGACATAGTTCTTACGTTCCCTAGAGACGTATATTGGAAAACGTATAACGCGCAACAGTATGTGTGTCTACCTGTTAAAATAACTAACATACTCACACCATGCCGACAAACTGAAATGTTATACATGCAAAATATGCATGCGTAATACCACGAGCGGTAGAGCAAATGAGCACAATCTGTGTGACGACTGCTTTACGCGGCGTTTTTACACAGATAGCGAATTGTAACAGTATTATGAGCTCTTTATGCGACCTTAGTAGTTTGACCAAAACAGCAAATGTGGTGCGACTCACTGGTGAACGCCTATTGACAAGACGCATGTCCGTCTGAATTCTGTTTGAATCAAGAAAAGCGCTTGCTTGAATGTTAACGGATTAATACCCGGGTAGCACCTGTTAGCTACTAGTCAGTTATTCATGACACACTATTGACCTATGGGGTTAACAATTTAAGCGCAGTCAGAATAATGTGGCTTAGTTTCACGGTCTAAGAATGGCCGTTGGACCCCATGCGAGCTACAGATGCTGTAATGACCGTCAACTTGGCCCTAATCTACAGATACATGCAAATGCCAAGCCGTCTGTGAGCTTACTAGTAGGGGGGGGGGTATTTGTTTGCATTCTTTTAACTCGAAGTTGGAATTTGCTGTAGTAATCAGCAGAACGCATACGAACCAGGGAAGTAACATCACTTATAACTAAAAATTGATAAATTAGCGAGCCGTTGAAATATTTGTCGTAATAACATAATAGTCGAAATGTTGTATATATATATATGTTCTGGCGTTCCATGCTGTGTATTTTTGCATAATATTTACTCTTTCTTCTAATATCATCATCGGTGCTGGTGATTGATGCTAACCTTCCTTTTTCGTGCCGAACCGGTACAGTAAAGTAAGACCTATATGTCTGTACGTATACAAAAACGTATATATACTTGCAAAGCAGTATATTATGAATAATTTCATTACAATTATTACGATTATTTTTTATCATTGTTCTTGATGCTAATGTCACTGTTTCTTTCTTCCATGCTTTGAATTACACCGACTACAAAAAGGTAGCATATTATTTCAAGCAGAAATCATATCGGGTCGCAGCTTTTGTACTTATGCGCATGTGCTTTTTCAGATATTCTAGGTGTGCACAATTTAGCGGTAGCGAACGGGCTCATCTGCTCCAGCGTCGGTTTTCTCTCATTTGGCCGTCCAGCATTCATAGGTTTGTTCAAGTCGTTTAACACCGCTGTTAGGTTTATATCACTCGTATTCTATTTCAATACATACGCAATATAGCGGTTGTGAGAACTATTGTAACCGCTTATATTGCATCTTGGATTCATATATGTTTATCTATGTCTATGTAAATATGCATGTAGATATGTTTGCAAATATAATTACAAGAGTATAAAGCACTCTTCTCATAGTCTCAAAATATTGTCTAACACAATTTCAACCCGTGGGGGTTGGGAAAGACAGACTTTTTGTGGTAGACAGTCCCACTTTTGCATGTGCTAAACCTCCAATATAAAAGTCATAAAGGGGAATTAAATATTATTGTATTCCAGTATTTAAAAAAATGATCTCTCTCTCTCTCTATATATATATATATATATATATATATATATATATACATATATCATATTTATTTCACTCATATTGAGTATAAATACAACATACACACTTATACAGTCGTCAGCTGCTTGTGGCATGGTATTCAAGAGAGGCAGTGCAGTAATCTCATCGCAAAGGCCAGGCAAGCAGACGCATGAAATTTCGTACACGCCTGAGAGCATAGTCGAAAGATGCACATCGCTACTCCTCGTGGAAGTTCGTATTCGAACAGACCAGGTGATGATAGACATTCGCTATATATCTGGTGTAGACGTGACGATTGTCACATGCAAGACCAGACCGGAGTTGAGAGGCACTGAAAATATCCAGTTCTCCAACCGCTCGACGGATGTGTTCAACTTTATTTTCCCCTTCCACGATATAGCTCTCGAATGGTACTGTGCGCGGCGTCTTTAACCTTAATTGAAGTATCTTAACAACGGCCTAACACGAAGTACACAAAACGGCTCTTTACCCGCATTGACAGGCAAAGCACTCGCTTCATGTACATTGTAAACACCTTTCATGCAAACCAAAGGTTGCCCGAGTAAGATGTTCCCATACTCTGTCAAGACTATACATCAGCCCTGGAACAATCTTGAGGTAGGAGAGTGCCACTGCCGTCGGGACGGACATTCGCCGGACGTCGCCGACCTCTCTATAAAGAGAGATGAAAGCTGTGCGCACTGTCTCGACGATGTGAGCAATGAAGGTCGTCCCAGTAAAATGAAGCCAAAGCCCCAGATACCGGAAAGAGTTAAGGAATTTCAAGGATTGGCAGCCGTAACGTATAACATTTTTGGCAGTTAATCGACCGCCTCTTCTGGATTTCGTTGCCTTAGTTTTCATGGCGTTTATTTCCAGCCCTCTGGAGACAAGGAATACTTCTGCCGGAGACGTGATGCGCTTTATGGCGCCCAGGTCGTAATAAGGGACGACTGCGTTATCTGCGTACATAAAAACAATGGCCTTCAGGAACTCCTGTCGAATATAGCCTACAAAATCGGCAAGCAGAAGAGTAAAGGAGACGTAGCTCAGTGGGTCCCGTTGCGGGGTTTCACATGTTGTCTTACCTGAAACACTTCCTGCTCACCCTATACCAATAAGGTGTCATCATCAAAGAGCTCGAAGTTAATTTCAGAAGAGAGCCACCACCCCCTGCGTGTTGGAGTGACTTCTCCAAAATATCTCGAGGTGCCTTGTTGAAGGCTCTGACTCAGACCATAGAGGCTGCATACATATGGCATTCGGGTTTCGCCACAGCTCGTTCTATCTCTGACTGAAGCACATAAATTGCATCACGCGCTCCCCGATCCCCTAATGACCGAATTGCTCCGTCGGAAGGGTCTAATCGACTACGTACTCGATTCGTTTTATAACCCACTTACAGAAGATCTTCTTTAGCGTCCTTTCCGACGCTATATCGAGGTATAGGTTTGGATCTCATCTGTCATCGCTATGCTTGCCCTTAAATAGCAGAGAAAGCCTGGTGATATGCGCGGCTCTTGGCATTTGTCGCCTCTTCATGATCTTATTGAAGAAGTCACAAAGATGGTTTGCCAAGAGTGGCCCAGACTGCACGCAGTGCTCGTAGTACACCTGGTCTGGCCCCGCACTCTTTCCTCCTTAAAGAGAGCGCAGAGTCTAACTTACTTCTTCTACCTCAAGGGCAGATTCATAGTATCCTTCCGTGTGAGCGGGAGCTCAATCATTTGAGCCAGGTGTACCGTCTCATAGTTATATACAATAGAAGACCGGTCAGGTGACTCATTACCTGTTCGTAGCTGAGCAGGTAGTTTGCCCCCTATGAGGTCGCACAACGTAGGCTGAGGGTCTCCGTTGGGGTCTCCTGCTGGAACAAAGTGTCGGCCTTCGTCAGGCAGACAAAGTCTCTGCTCAAATTCAAATGCAATCTCGGAGAGCATTGTCTTGAAACTCTGGTATCTGGTTAAAAGTGATATAAAAATACAAACCATGTTGCAACACGTTGTAAACAGCTGAAAATGGCAAATATAAATTATGCATTGTTATCTTATAAAAGGGGCCCCGAGCCCATCACAAGCTATATGCTTAATGGCACTTAAATTAACGTGTGCAATTATTTTATAAGAAATGTCAATAAACACATTCAAGAAATTCGAGATGGCCACTGCCGCTACCTAGATGCCTTTTGTCCGAAGGGAGCTGCTGCAGAGTGATCGTAGCTTCTCTCTGAACCTGTCTTTGATGTATATATACAAGCATTTATTTTGAGAAGTGAAGGAGATGAAACTTTGTGCGGATGTACAAACATAGTGGCATTCTGTGCGCGAGAGTGTTGTCAGAGTTTCAGTCATGCTAACCAAATTTTGAGCTGTTTTTCGCGAGGCTTTTTCTTAATCCTAATAGTCATACGCAAGTTCGGGGTCGCTAGTGACAATGGAATCTGTTCATTCATTACAGGCTATTTCCGCGATACGGTAGGATCGTACAACCCGATGCTCTACTTCTGGGGCACGCTTTGCTTCAGTGTGGCGTTAATATGGCTCTCTATATTCGCAATACTCCGGTGCCGGACCAAACATAAGCCATGAGGATGAAACCTCACCAAATGACAAAAGCAACAGCAAACTGTGATGAAGGTAATGACGCTTTAATTGACTTGCTGTCCACAAGTACACAGAGACGAAAGACACGTTATCCACGCTATCAGCGCGACGTACACGCGGCATATTTAGCATAATAAAGCACTTTAGTCTGACATTAACGTTAGCATGTCTGTTCCTCGCAATAGTCAATACAAAAAGACACAGTATCGTTAGTAGTGCTTCCAGTTATTCTCCGCGAGCATATGTCCATAATATGCACGATTAATCTGGCGGACAACACAGCCCTGTCTTTAATCTTGGTTAAAAACATCTATGTGCATTTCGTATCAAATGGTCTTTGTCAATCACACGTTTGCACTTGCATTTTGCATATCTATAGATGGCTAAACACACGATTGCTCTCTTGAAATGGTGGCTTGTTTCATACACAACATACAGTTGTTTATAGGATTATAAAAATACTTGTAATATGAATAATAAATATAATGTATATATTAAGGATTGTATTTTTCTTAGCCTATATACCACGCGGAATCAATATTAGTTTGTGCGTTTTCAAACTGGCTAACTTAAACAAGATAGTGCCAAGCTTGAAGCCCGTCCACAACTTTAAAAAAAAAGGTCTCCCGCAGTAATTGGTAATGGTCTGAAGGCACAGACCAATGTTCCGATCCATGTTCGATTTGCTTAGAAAATACCGTTAAACGACTACTGTCAAACTCAACAGTCTTTGTGATGCATCGCCAAGATTGTAGTCTCTATGGGTGATCTAGAAAATTATTTATGGATCATTTTCATTACTGCTTTAGGTTTAACCTCAGACCCATCCATCATTGAACACATACGAGTGTTTCAGTCGCCAATCCCATCCGACCACAATGCCACTCCGTTTTCTATTTTATTTGATGCTGAATATTCTACGGTAAACGAGGGAGGTTATAAGCTCTAGAAGGGGGACTATGAAATGATCAGCTGATTGATCAGAAGCCAGTACGGAAAAAGTTGCGGAAGGCAACTAGAAGACTTCGTATAATTAAAGAAGTTAGATTTTTTAAAGCACAACGTCGTTTCTAGATATGCAAATAAACGATTAAAAGGAATAGAAAACATTGTGACTTAAGATATTAATAAGACAGTTTTCGTAGACGAGGCTTCTAAATCAAATGCATTTGAGAACTCCTTCTCGTTGGTTTATCTTGCCCGAGGGGGTTCAGTTCCCGAAGATGTTTTCAACCACGTGACTGCGAGTGGTGGCTATCCATATTTAGAAATATCGGATTAGAACATTCTTACCAATATCAAACAACTTCTTACTGAGTACAGCTTTACTCTTGGTTTAATCCCACCCATATGTTATTTTTTAAAAAGGTAGCAGCTTTGATAACTGGCCTTTTTTTAAATTCAGTAGTATTTTTTTTTTATTTGAAGGATGGCTATACCAGCTATACATTCTGCTAAAAGTACGTTACATGGGCAGATGGTTTCCTTGTTCTGGCCTGCAATCTCGTCTAGTGTCACGGTCTGTCGCCGCTGGGCACTTCAATTTCTGCCAATGTAATGCGTTTTCCACGCAGAGACCCTCATGTAATGCTGCGTGTGTCCTACTAAGGAAAGGCGACCACCACTCTTCCAATAGTAAACATCAATCTTTCAATAGCAAAACGAACGACAGCGAGTTTTTGGGTTAACAAAGAACTTTTGAAATTTTCATTTATAAGCGTTGGACTACCATACCGTTGTTTACCTACGTCTGATTACATCTAGAGTTGAATGTACGGTTACTTGTCGCTACCTGTAACGCATTGATGTATCTATTTAATTAGTTTTGTACACATCGTCGCTTGTACCGACAGCAAAAAAAAATACTTTCTGGGCTGACTTTCAGCCAATATTTAACGTCCATGGGACTGCTTTTCGCATTGCTTCATAGACGGATCCCCATAGATACAAATGTGCAACGGTGGGGCTCGAACCCGCGCACCTATGTGTCTCCTCCGATCGCGAGACGCAGACGAACGCACCACGCCACCGGTACCGACAACTAATAAAATTCAAGAGAATCTTGTTCGCCAAGGAACGTGAAAATCTTATGATTATAATGGCCAGGTTTGAGCCTCACCGCGCCCTTAGAAAGAACTTTACGTTCTCTAGTTGTCCAGTTGCCTCCCACCGTCTGCGCCAACACTTCATCGACGCATTTACAACAACAGATAGCACCTGGGATTATCCCATTATCGTGTGAATTATCGGATGAATACGGGAGTCTACTATCCCAGCAGATAGATGCTCCATTCTCTCTTATGGAAGTTCAAAGTGCGATTGAAAAGTCGAAGAATAAGAAGGCCTTCGGACCCGACCTCGTGCGGAATGAACATATAAAGGCGGTGGTCCTCCTAACGTCCCTTAATATGTTCATTCCGGAGAAAGGAATTATCCCTCCGGAACAGCATGGATTTCGCGCCAGTCATTTGACAATGACCGCATCCCAGACGCTTTTAGACTATGTGAGCACTCGGTCACCGTCAAGCACCAAGCACTGTACGCTGTATTTGTAGACTACAAGGCGGCGTTTGACACAGCCTCCAGGGATATTGTCATGGAGAAGCTAGCCGCCGCGGGCGTAGGCCCACGAGTTTTGGGAATGCTGGCAGCTATCCCGAAAGCAAACCCGGTCATTCTATATGACGACATTCACGAACACCAGCCTTTCCCAAACAAACCACCGGCTATCCCCAGGGCGATAATCTCAGCCCGCTCTTATTCTCAGTCTTACTCAGTAATCTTCCCAGCCTTATCAATGACCATTACCCCTGTGCCCGCCTAACCCTCTATGCCGATGACCTTGTGGTATATAGTAGAGTGTTCATGGGTCTAAAAAGGTCTCTGAGGACGCTGGAGTCATACAGCAAGCAAAATGGTTTAACGATTAACGTACTGAAGGCAAAGGCTATGAAAATCTGATCCGGGGAACCCCTGAAGAGAAGTGATAGGCTTAGCTTGGGCGGTGTTTCTGTAGAATTTGTCTCGGAGTTTACTCGGTGTTCAACTAACGCCAAGCGGCACACCTTTCGCGGCCCACATATCTCATCGATATAATAGGAGCATTATCGCCATGACCTCAATCCCGGCTCCACATAAGCTCTCAGTAAAAAGAGCTCTGATACTGTTTAACCTGAAAGTGGCCTTGGTGGCATCTTAAGGTATCACATTAATTTGGGAAGACTTATCCGCTCAGCAGCTTAGCGCTCTCGACACGGTGAAGGCAACATTCCTTAAGAGAGTTTTGGGCCTCCCTAGAAACGCAAAAAGCAGGCTAACTTATAGTCTGTCGAGGACCACGCCGTTCATCGAGGATCTGGTAAACCGCTTTCAACTTCCGACCACCGCGTCACTGCGAGAGTTCCGTAGGCACTTCGAGCAGAAGATGAGAGAAGTGTCAGAAGCGTTCTACAAAACACCGGCAGCGTTGGACAATACATGGATGGAACCGCTCTTCGAGCAACGACACGTTCTCACCCGCTATTCCGTCCATGGGTTCCATCACAAACTGTGGCACCGCACTGGGTTCCATAACCCTTCCGATGAGTGTTGCTGCAAAACTTGCGGCCTTGTCTGCACCAAATATCATTGTGAAACATGTCGGTCAGCGCCAGCTATCTGGGCGTTAGGTCGCTGACTTTTCCGGAGATGCATATACAACATTTTCTATATATGTCCAAGATTAACGGAAACGAATGCCGTTTCTGAGATTTACTGAATACGTGTAATGTAATGTAATCAACAATACCGAAAGGTGATGTAATAATAAATAATAATTAAATTAGTTATAAATTATTTATATCAAATCGATTTAGTCTCTTAGGTATCAAGGTAGAAAATGTTTACTTGAGCATGCATCAAACACATATGATGCCGGCAGCGAACTCCGACTAATGTGAAACTACTCGTTAACTTACTAAGCACGTGTATTTTCTCTAGGTCTTATGTCTGTATGACTTCTATACTCACAGTGTTGTTTCGTACTTTTTAATTTGAACGCCCCTTATAGATGCGTCGTTGGTGACTAACCAGAGCACATGCATAGATATGTTCATGTAAGAGTGTACTACTTAGTAGTGTGACATAGTAGCGTGTGAGGCTAAGGAACTCACTACCTTTCCCTTATGGTTCCTGTTTACGCTTGTTCCCGCCGCCGTTCAGTCGACTTGAAAGTTTGCGCCATTTATGTTCGCCAAGGGTGTCTGTATACTATACATTTTACGGAGCCTTGCCGCTTCGTTTGGCGTCAGGACGCGGTGGTCATCGGCATACATCGATGTGTCCGACCGCCCGGCGGGACAGCAGCGGCGATGGTATTTTAATTGCCGCGGCCGCTGCTGCTGTGGCTGGCTGTCGTCTGCTTAGTCGGCTGGAATGCGTTCATCCATTCAGTTATCTATTCTGTACTAGATAACTGAACGGATGAACGCATTCCATGGTCAGCGACATCGCCGGTAATGGCTGACGACGACGACGACAGCAACAACAACAACAATAACAGCCGCCGCTGCCGTAACAACAACAACAACGCGCGGCCGGGGATGGGGTTGTGTCGGGGGTGGAGACGGGGTCGAGTCGTCGGGTGGGGAGAGGCAGGCTGACCGGGCCGTCGACGCTTAACATCATTACTACTACTACTACTACAACCACCACTGGTAGCGGCGCGGCGGCAGTAATAGGAAGCCGCCACAGCGCAATACTACGACTACGACTGCCAATACTCGAGGATTAACTACTACAACAATTACCATCATTACTGCAGGACACAGACAGACAGGAGGCGGACAACGACCCCTCCGCTACTGCAGCCGCTGATGGCGCTGCTGCTGCTGCTGTTGCTGGAAAGGAGCAGCACTCTTGGCATTTTCTCTTCCCTTTCCCCTTCCCTTCCCCCACCCGGGGGGAGGGAGGGGTAGGTGGTGAGCCCCTGGTGGTGTTTAGTTGGGTTCCCTAATCATTTCGCTCTCGCTCTCTCTCTCTCTCTCTCTGTGTCGCGCTCTCTGATCTCTTCCTTTCGAGTGGTGCTCCTTATTGCTCCTCGGCCTCTTTTAGCTGGCATCTCTTCCTCTCGACCTTTCTCTTCTCTCTCTTCTCCGCCCCCCCCCCTCTGTTGTATGATCTCTCTTATTCTCTATCTTTCTCTTACTCTCGGTATGTCTCCGCTTCTCGCGTACCAACCTCCCAATCAGCTAACGAAGGCGGGAGGAGGCTGGAGGCACGATGATGGTGATGGTGGTGGTGGTGGCGGCCGATCGAACGGCCCGATGAACTGACCGAGCGCCGACAATGATGATGATGATGATGATAATGATAATGACGGGAAGCACGAGAGGTAAGGACCACAACAACAACATCGACATCGACAACAACAACAACATCGACATCGACAACAACAACAACAACCGCCGCCATCACCACCACCACCAAGAGCAGCCTGCCTCCGCTGCGACCCTGATGACACGCCTGGCTCAATTGCCGAATCTGTCTGCTGCTGTTAGCGGCACTCGGCCGGCACCGCTGCTCGCTCCTCATGGTACTTCTATTACATGGTACAACTACAGCTACTACGGATTGTTGCTAGCGTCTGTTTCTCCTCCTCCTCCTCCTCCTCCTCCTCTTGGAGAGTTTGCTGGCTGGTGGCGTTGAGTGTGTGTTTGTGTGGCTGTCTATCTGTCAGTTTGTCTCAGGCTGTGTAGTAGAAGCGGGCTTCTGGCTGGCTAACTGCCGGGGTGTATGTTGTGTTGACTGGTTGGTAGCTTGGTTGGTTGGTTCTCTGTCTGTCTGTCTCTCTGTATGTCTGTCTCTCTGTATGTCTGTCTATACAGATACTATATGCCCGTCTGTCTGTCTGTATAACTGCTAGCGAGCACAAAAATGTGAGAGCGTGAGTTTGAGAGCGTGACAATCACTCTCCTATCTCTCTCTCTCTCTCTCATTCTCTCTCTCTTTCTCTCTATATATATCAGGCGCTGCTTTCTCTCTCCTGCCACTCACACACACACTCGCTAGTGATCTTAGTGACCCTTGTCGAGATGGCGTCGGCGTCGCAATGATGATGATTATGATGATAATGATGATAATAATGATGATGGTGGTGGCGGTGGAGGTTGGTGTTGGTGTTTGTTGATGACACTATTGCTACTGCTGTTGCTGGAGGTTGTCGATGATGGTAGTGGATGTGATGTGATGTTGTTGTTGTTGTTGTTGGTGTTGTTGTTGTTGGAGGACGTGTTGCTCTTGATGTTGGTGCTCATCGAGTGAGTGATGACGATGATGTCGGAGGAACTCCTTCCTGTAAGTAGTGTCCTGCTGCCCGTCGTGTTGCTTGTTGTTTCTGTATGTTTCACGACGGCTGTAGTAGCGGCTGCTCCGGCGGTTGCGGCGGTTGGTTGCGGCGGCGGCGGTTGCGGCGGCGGCTGCAAGCGGTCATCTACTTCAATGTGATATGATCGTCGTCCGTAGAGGTTCGACGGCCGCTGCCGCGGTGGGTGATTGCCCCTAGCTGTTTGTTAGTATGTGTGAGTGTGTGTAAGTGAGTGCATGTTGTTGTTGTTGCTGTCGTTGTTGACGTTGTTCATGCTGATCATGATGGCTCCACGATGATATACGTGTGATAATACCGCGACGTCGGTGGGTGTTGTTGTAGTTGTTGTTGTCGATGGTATTGTTGTTGTTGTTGTTGTTGTTAGTGGTGTTGATGTTGTTATCGATGGTATTGTTGTTGTTGTTGTTGTTGTTGCTGGTGGTGTTGTTGTTGTTGATGGTGGTATTGTTGCTACTGCTGCTGTTGTTGTTGTTGTCGTCGTCGTCGTTGTTAATGCAACTTGGTGTTGTTGTTGTTGTTGCTGTTGTTGTTGTTGTTGTTGGTATTGTTGTTAATCTTGTTGTTGTTGTTGGTGCCGCTGCCGCCACCACCGCCGTGGCGACCATCGCATAACCGTTGTGGCGGACACTCTGGACCTCCTCTGGCCGGCCGCTGCTCTTGTTCGTGTTGTTGTTTTTGTTGTTGCTGTTTCTTTTATTGTTGTTGGTGTTGGTGTTGCTGGCTCGGCATCTGTGACGACGGTCTCTGTGCTGGTAGGTAGGTTGGTTGGTTGGTTTGTTGTTTGATGACTGGCTGACTGGCTAGGCTCGTTCGTGTACAACAACACGAGCACAAGCGTAGTATGTTTTGAGTCTGTTGGTTGTTGCTGTTGGCTGCTGAATGGCGGCTAGCTGACTGGCTGCACGGATGCAATGATGGCCGTGCTAGAGATGATGTATTGAGCTGTGGCGGCGGTGGCGGTGGTGATGTTTGTTGTTGTCTTTATTGCTGTGAGTGTTGTTGTTACTGCTGCTGCTGTTGTTGTTGCTGATACACTTCTGATAGTGCTACTGGTGCCAAAACCATACACTTACAGCTACTACTTGAGATACATTTTAGTTTATTTACATTGTTTGTGCTCTCTACTTTGCTTTATCTTATTCTTCTTCTTCTTCATTTGCTAGGCTAGCGTAGTTTGGTGAATTGTGCCGTTGTTGTTGTTGTTGTTGCTGCTATTCCTACATCTACTGCAATAATAGTCGCTTCTGCCGACTGTCAGTGCTGCGACAGCCACAACAACATGAAAAACAACAACAGCAACAACAACAATAACAACAAAATCAAGAATGATAACAATTCAAATGTTTGCTGGTAACTGTTGTCGAAAACTCGCGCAACAGCAACAGCAACAACAACAACAACTTCCTTCATCAAGGCAGCCAGGGGGCTATGGACATCACTGAAGTGTGGAATGTGATTGTGTGGCGAGTTTAATTTCGGTCGCTGTCTGCCAATGAATGTTGTTGATTAGTTGTCGTGTGGTGTGCAATTTCGTAGCTGGTGAGCTCGGCCGGAATTCCAACAACACTGGTCTTTACAACAGCAAAAACAACAACAAAAACAACAATACCGGCGTCAACATCAATAACGACAACAACAACGACAGGAGCCAGCAACCGAATACACCTAAACAACAACAACAACAACAGAAACAACAGTGAGAAAACTGGTGGCAGTGGTTAAGTCGCCGACCGCCGTTAACTGTTTGCGAGTACTACCAGCCGCTGTGATACAACTATTGTTGTTGTTGCCGTTGTTGCCCTTGTTGTTGTTTGTAGTTGAGGTTGTTGTTGCTGCCCCTGTTGTTGATGTAGTTGTTGTTGTTGCCCCTGCTGTTGTTGTTGTTGTTGTGTTGTGATTTTGGAGTAAACAGTTAGTTTGGTTAAGTGTTGAGGAACGCTGTTGAGGTCGTCGTAGGCAATCGTTGCCGCCGCTCATCATTCGAGTTCTTATATATTGAGTTTCTGTATTTCTGGTTTGCTCTCTCTCTCTGTGTGTCTCTCTCGCTTTTGTTGGATCTCTGTTTGTCTGTTTGTGTATACGACACGCAGATAGATAGATACATAGATAGATAGGCAGCCACTCTCTTTGTAGGCGTGTGCAAACGCGAGAACGTTAACGAGTGTAATCTCGACCACCACACGCAAAGCTGCTATGTCGAGACGACACCGAGCCAGATGGAGGTGCCCACGTCGACAATGCTTAGCAGCGGCACCAGCAGCAGCGATCATCGGACTTGCATTGTCGCCTGTCTTCTGAACTTCTGAACAGAAACCTACAACGACGACGACAACAATAACAACAACAACAGCAGCATCAATAACAACAGCAGCAATAACAACAACACAACAACAGCAGCAATAACAACAACAACAACAACAAACTCCGAGAAGAACCATAGATTATTGACGAGAACAACTCTAAAAAACGTTGCAGTGCTCGAAACACACACAAACACACAGCTAAATGTTTAAGTGTTTGTTGTACCACGGTGGACGATGGACGTGAACGAATGGATATGGATATTGACGACGTTGTATTATACCTGCGTACGTATCTGCATCATATGAATCTATGTATCATATCAGAAGAATATGCATGAGGAATATGATGATGATGAGGCTGCCAACGATCGCCTAACAAGCACGTGTCTCTGTCGCCAATGACTTCCGAAGTGAGAGATTCCAGCGGGCGGCGATGATGATGACGAAGTTCTCGGCAAATCGGCAGGAAACGAACGCGCTGAGTGAGGTAAGCATCTCGGACGTCCGAGTTTGGTCAATTATATTGAATTTTGATCTCATTTGTCAACAAAAAAAAACAGACGCAAACACGTCAGGTTGCGTTGTAACGGTTTGTGAATCATTGCCTATAATCAGTGTACCTCTCTCTCTCTCTCTCGTCATTGCTCTGATTTTCTATCTCTCTCTCTTAGCTGCCTCTGCTAATATTGTTTCGTAGCATATGTGTGAGTTTGTTTTGCGTGTAAGCGAAAGTGTATTTGTTTGTTTCTGTTGAAACCCCTCGGCATTACACATGTGTATCATGCGCGCAGGTCAGATGTGAGCAAACGCAATCAGATATCGCATCCGATAGCATAGACGTATTCGCTCTATCTTATCTGTTGCTGGATCATATTTATCTCTTTTCCCTTAGACTTTGACGTAAAGCGTGTTCGCTGATTGTCAGCCTTTATGAGCTAAAAAAATCATTTATATATATATATATATATATATATATATATATATATATATATAAACATAAGTGTATGTGCCGCTAATGACAATTATGTGAGTTTAAAGTGTTTGCCACTGCGGGAAATATTGACACTAGCTCAGCATTTCGGGGTAGATTGTACCAGGTAACGCCAGTGTAATATTACACCGCGCTAGCTACACGCATAGACCCGCTTGCAGCTCGTATAAACGTCTCTACTTCACTATTTACATCGGTGAAAGATAGAAGATACGTTTGTGTATATTTGTTTAGTAGGCGTAGCAAAATCGGCGTATGTTCCACTATTTAGCGCGACTATTTTTTGTTCGTTAAGACTCGCATTTCGAAAAACGTTCTCATTCTGTAAGCATATAGTAAATAACGATTGAGGCTGTGTAGTAGTAGGCCCACGCATTAAGAAGATACACACATGGGAGTGCCAGGGAAAAGTGCATATATATATATATATATATATATATATATATATATATATATATATATATATATATATATATATGAATATATATATATACAGTGCGATATCGTTAAAAAGTTAATTGGCTTTAAAATAAAAGCCGTAAGATATGCATCGTTCATTTGCGATCTACATGCACCGCGTCTGCATAACGCCAGCCAGCCCAGTGAAACAAGTCGTTCTATACGTTTTAGGATTGAAAAGAAAGAGTTATTCGAATTATTAGAAGTTATTCGAACAAGTTGATTGCATTCCGAGGGCCGGTATGCCCTGTGAGCACATCCGACATAACGGCAGTATTACGCAATCAATATTGAAACGGTACAAGTCGACCGAAGTGGTGGACAAACGTAGCGCATCGCTGTCGCAATACAAAATAACAAAGCACAGCGTTTTGGTGTACGAAATAATGAGCCAATAAGTTGGAATAGTTTCGAGCAGTTTCAGCGGACAACACTTGATTTAGTGTAGTATCGTTCGCTGCTTGTTGGAGACGCAGCTTATGTCATAGGCATATGACCCACCCATCACCAATATTATTATTATTTATTAAAACGAAATATGTTAGCACTTTGGCGGTAACAGTTGTCTCCGCGCGAACGTGTATTCAGAAGTTCTCTAGCAGGGGTCAGCCTAATTCGACGGTAGTTTAAAGAACACATTTCTCATGATATATATATACATATATATATATATATATATATATATATATATATATATATATACATTACACATATATATATATATATATATATATATATATATATATATATATGTGTGTGTAAATACGGAGGCATATCATTCTTTAGTGGCGTGTCTTCTGTCGATCGAACTTTAACGCTTCATCCAGCTCCATCGAGCGCGTTAAACAGCAGAGACGGCAAACTTGTCACGGAGACGCCTGACGCGGAAAAGACTCAGCGCGCTCTGGGATCTTCGTAGGCTTTTGGCAGATATTGGCGGTGACGGTGCCAATAGTGGTATTGTAGTGAGGAATATTTTAGAATAGTAGTGAGTATATCATACTACATATCATATATATCTATATATATATATATATATATATATATATATATATATATATATATATATATATATAGAAGTGGAACTACTTCAGGGAGGAAGTGTAAACAGGAGCAGAAGAGGACAAAGGACCCAAAGTGTGCACACTTGACAACCAGTGTCGTACACGTATTATTTTAGCTCACGCAATGCTGCAAATGATCAAGAAAGGTTTACATTCAATTATAGAACGATCAAATACGGGATCCGATTTAGAGTTGTTTATACTGGTGTGCAACGGTGTTCTCATTTAAAGCTGCACTTGATGCTGTGTTTGTTTTTTTTTCTTAATATTTGATTGCTTTAAAAAGTATAAACCCGCAGGTTAGAAGCAGTTAGGCTATTAACATCTGCAATTACTCATTAGTAATAGAGCGTTATACCGCATTTATGTTATGTACGCAGGCCACTTACTATTTGCTTTTCGTTAAATCCGTCAAATTTCCATCTTTTTGCGAGTAATCGAGTAGGCCATGCAAGACGTGGTTAGCATTTAAAACTATGTTAGATTAGAACTTCGTGGTAGTAGAAGTACAATTCACAATCTTGATTTGTTGAAATCGGAGTGTTACATTTCACATATTGCATCACCGTTAAGTGCGCGGCGGGCTAAAGCAGTACGAACAATCTCAGCATTGGCTATTTCGAGTGCGCGAATAGTTACTTTCCGATTATTTTACTTGCGGTAAAATTTGACTTACAGACTTTCAGTTTATTTTACTTACAGTAAAATTTATCTGGATGTCAATTTTCTTTTTATCGCTTTTTAACGATACGAGTGTCAACCCGTCATTGGTATTCCTCTACACTAGGATGTGCAATTCCGGTACGAGCAATATCGCAGCGCCAAGACAGACGCGTCACTCGTAGTGAGCAAACCCTGTCTTGCACGCATTGCAGAAGCGCCATTTTTTTTACCACAAAGGTGCCGAGACGTGTGCACCATACGACCACTTTGGTGCGACTATAGTTTTGTAGAGTAGTATATATAGATTTCCTAAACCTGTAAAATGAACGTCCTAAGAAAATACATTTAGAATGGCGATCACTGGCGACAATCCTGTGCATTAATAAAAGTAGTAGTCGTAGAAGTTTCTGTATGTTTTTCAGTATACAAGTAAAATGATGTATGAAACACGGTGATGTTCAGTAAGGAGCGTGTGTTTGAAAGCAATAAACTGATTTGTATCGACTGTATCATATGAGTCAGTTACTATGATTTGCTACTGTAAGTCTTTACCTGCAGTCGCTGCTGTCGTAACGTTTGCATATCCGTTACTAATGATGCTGGTATTGAACTTACCTATGTGAACAATAGATTTGGTTGGTTGTCAATATTTTCGAGAAAAAAAAAGAGACAGGTTTTAAACAATCCGCTTCTCTCTGGTCTCTCCGCTGCTTACTTATAGATGTCACATGGTTGCACGTATTCAAAGCGAACTTGAAAGTATTCAACAAAATAATCTCCAGTTTTCTACTAAAAGAGCATTACTACTCTACTGCACTACCGGCTGCAGCCGGCTTGTTTATCTATTAGCCTCGACACTAGTTATTTTGGAGGCCCTCAGCTCGACTTGTGCCTCCTCGAGAACGGGAGCCATCATCTTGCCGAGTGGGAATATAGGTTTGCCAGTGGAATTGTATTTGTTATGAGATATACACCAACTACTGGAAGCTACTGGGTCCATGTTGTAAAAAAAAGGTACTTCGTTACCGGGTTAGCAATACATGGATTCCATTTAAAACGATGTTAGGACACACTAGTTATTTTCACGAAGTTTGAATCGACGAAATAATTGACGACCTGAGTGCGAATCGCTGCAATCTATGTGGATAATCGTGTGATTTGTATCACCTCTACTAGTGTACAATAGCGATGAAAACCGCTGACGAACTTGATGTGGGAAAGATGTAATACAAATGTGTATAAACCAAATACTGGTTAATAAAAATCCTGTGTATGTATAAAATGTACATACACGACTTGTTTATCAATGTTTTCGGCGCCTGGTGTTTGTCGTGGTCGAATCGTTGCAGTGAGGTAGCAGGCATGAACGTTCGGCTCGCTGATGATCGTACTGGGATTAACGGTCGTTCGAAAAAAAGGCCTCGCCGTTCTACTTCATTATCGACTGGTCGTCCTTCGGCGTCGATCGCTACTGTCAACGACCGTTGTACGAACGCCGATGATCATGACGACGACGATGAGTGTGGCCGTGGTGACGTTCGTCGTGACGAACCACCGGCAGGGTTGGCGTGCTCTAGCGTTCAACGGTCGCTAGCGACTCCGAGTCAGGCTTGCGCTGCTCTGACAGCTGAATGCCCTCCCGTTGAGGGTGGCAGCAGATGTGATACGCGAAAGTCCAAACGACGAAGTCGTGTCACTAGGGAACAGCGAACACAGCGGCGGACGATGACCGAAACGGCGACAACTTAGACGAGTGCGTATGGATACAACCATTCATACGACGACCTCCACCTCCACCACCACCACCACCACCACCACCATTTTTATCGCCGTGCTCATTAATAGTTCTATCGTTCCCTCGTTTACCACCAACCACCATTACTCGTAGCACCACCGACATTCAGCAACAGCAACAACATGGCCAACACCTCATGTGCAACGACAGTCACAGCACCAACGTCCTCATGTTCAATAAGAGGAACAGCAACATTCTCATGTTCAACAGCAAAAACAACAACAACAGTGTCACAAACATTTCTAGCTAAAGTTCCAACGTAGGAGCATGTGAGGTGATGTGATCGTTATTTGTAGGTTGTTTTTACATTAGTGATCTTGCAGTGGGACCAACATTTTTAGCTAAGCTGTAATCTTAGTCTACGTATATATATATTTATCTTAGACTCAGTGACTTAATACTAGTACTGTATATACATAAATATATATATATAGTGTGTGTATGACCCAAGCTCAAGAGAGAGACTAAAATCAATGTGACCTCGAATCCCGTGGGGAATACATTTGTAACCTGTGTTCGCGTACTTCCCTCTGCTTGCAGTTAGTTCCACTTCTGACCTTTTAATGTCTCACTTTTTTGTTGCTTGGCCTGTTTGCAGAGAGGACACGTGGTGCTACCCGGTACTGTGCCATTCGCCCAGGGACGACGCGCAACGGACGAGATTCTGTGAGCTGATCGCGCTTGCTCTCCAGAGTGACCCAGAATCATCTGGTACTAACACCAACGGTATGTATTGTGGTCGTAGAAGCGCGACGTCCGTATACGTATACTGATACAAATTGGTACGGGCTCACGCTTCTATGCATAGACAGGGTTTATTCGTCATTCCTGCACTTTGCGAAGTATATTTTTAATATACTTATAATAATATTTCAGTCTGACTTAGCTCTAAAGTAGGCAATACAAGGCAAGCAGACATACCCTTACAACTATTGGCATTAGCTGGGGCACTATTGACAACTCGGTGGTTGTTCGATCTACGATATTCGGCAACTGTTGGCAACTCAGGGGTTGTTCGATCTTTTAAGACGTCAGTGCATTCTATCTTAAGGCCAGAAATCATGTCAGGTTCACGTCCACAATATAGGACACAACTCGGTCCCAGCTGAATGCCTACTCAAATACATTCTATTGAAACCCTCGTCTATCTATCCTTAAGTACAAGGAGACGAGTGAGTGGCAATTTGGAATGATGGGTAAGGCAGCATTCCTATTACAAGGCCAACCAGGATGAATGAAAGGAAATTCTGTATAAAAAAGGCATAGCATAATTTGAAATGACAGAATAGTGTGATTGTATAGGACGCTGGCGTATGCATTACCTCGTTGCATCTCTGAACGAGTTCACCGCAATTTTGGTTAATCTCTCCGAGTTGCCCGACATGACAGTCGCTACAGGGTGTTACGTCAGAGAGACGTTCTGCACATGCCAACTGCTATTAATTACCACTGTCGTATCGTTGTTGATGATGGTCATGCTGAATCTTTCTGGGTTTCACGTGCAAAGTTAAAGGCTCTATAAATATTGCCTCTTTGTAATATTTTTGTTTTCTGATTGAGGCGATAAACTCAGAGTAGGACACTTAATAAGAGTGCTAGAGCCCCATAGTTAAACAAACCGACCTGGGGTTTCAGCCGAGGAAGACGACCGTGGACGTCGCCGTGTTGGCTTAAATGCCATTTCATCGGTTAACCAGCCTGAGGAAAGAGAGACGGTCAGTTTTGCCAAAAGTTCCCAATCTTCACGGAGCGATCCCGAGCACGAGCTAGGCAAGCTGTGTCAGCACAGCGTTGAAGATGGTGGCGGCGCTGATACCAACAGTAGCGAGGGTGACAACAACCAAGTGAAGATCCAGCAGGCAAACTTTACTCTAGCGGAGATCAGCAACTCCAGGTGGACCTGCTGTCGCTACGGGCTCGAAAACGAAGGGACGCTAATGTCGACGAGATCAACGACGAATGCGTGGCATTCTATGGTAACAATCCGCCCCGTGTTAGGCGTGAGTTGGTCACTTTGGTCAAGAGAACCTGTCGTCGGGGTCGATCCAAGCGGTCCGCATCGATTCGCGCTGTGTCATCACGTGCCGGCGATCAACGTAAACAAATCCCGTGCCCCGTGCTCGAAGGCGGCCCCTATGCGACAAAACAACGCAGGCGGCAGATTAAACCGAGAAACGAACGTGAACCTGCAGACGTTGATTGTGTAAAGCGGTTGAAGGCAGAGGCCTGCTAGAAACAAAAATCTTGATGATCATTCACAGGTAATTCCATGATGGGGCCACTCAGTCAGCAATTAGAAAAACATGTGGTGTTGAAGGTAGTGGTTGAGGTTGCTAAAGTCGATTCTGCTACTCTTTGAGGTTGCTTTGCGCGCCTGTAATGGCTTTGAAAAGTGCTCTGCTTTTCCGTAGGAATAATAGTCTAAATCTGAGGTTCAGGGTGATGTTTCATTGTTGGGCCTACTTTATAGATTTAGTATGTGACATCATGGCTATAGCATTGGAAGAAGAGCTTTTCGGATTAGTTGTTGGCTTCTATTGTTTTTGTTTTCTTCGAGATACGGTAGATGTGCGCTGTGTAGAAACAGTCCAAAAGGCAAGATAGAGCGAACGCTTTTACGGGAGACATGTCTTACGACAAGCCATGTTTAGAACGACGTGAGTCCGAGAACACATACTCGTACCAAGGGAGATATGCCTTAAACATTATAAAAAGAGATTGGTTTGCGGTAAGGCTGCGCTTCGCCTACGCGCGACTGCTTATTTTCGTACTTTACACATTGAGATATATATAATACACGAGAAGAATTTATGTTACTATATGGCAAGGTTTACTCTTCGATTATTTCACGATGCTAAGCTCGAGGCCGTTCGTTAATGAAATGACATCATATGTGCATCCTAATGTATTTTCTGGCGCCCCGGGACTTTGTTACAGGCACTACTATTTCAAGCTTTATAAAATATGTGTTTTACTGCAATACTGAAGAACAATTGAGACAAAACATAAAACAGTCCTATGGAGCTGTATATGGCTGTTGCATTTCTCGTCATATGAGTGATTAAGCATTAACGAAACACAGGGAAACATAAGCGTATCCGCAGACACTCGTATGATAAACTAACTTGTCTAGATACATGTGCACTGTGAATTGACTGTCATCGTTTTTTTGTCCTGAACAGGAACTACCGGGAAATTCATTGGGCTCTAAAAAGAAGAGTCGCTCACAATCTTCAGCCTCATCGCCAGTTATAACAACCGAGCAGCGTTATCAAAGTTGTGGTGATGGGGGTAAAGCGCACGTAGAGAAGCAGAGCCCAAAACGGGTCAACTTGGATAGTTGTCTATTCGTTAGAGAGAAGAAGAATTTCAGTCACTCTCTGCATCGAAACTCCGACGACTGCACCGCTGCAGCCACTGCTAGTGTTGTGCACAGCCCAAACGTGGGAGGGTCACTTCGAACCTCCGGATGCTGACGCTAGTAATGCAATTGTAATGGAACATTTGAGGCAACTTGTGTATCAACGATATACCACATCTCAAGAAACGGCGGTCGGGTCAGGACAGATTTCATACACGACATCTGATGATGAACAACAGGAAACGTTGATCGGGTCCCTACTCTTGGGCGAAGCCGAACTCGCTCAGAAGTATCGCTCAGCTCTCGAGGAAGCGATCCAGAAGCAGCAGCCATCAACCAACGAGCCTATGATGACATCATCTTCTACGGCCGCTGCTGTGGCTGCCACCGATTCATCGACGATAGGCTCAGGTGTCCATGCTGCTGGTTCGTCTTCGAAAGTTCATTCGGCAGTGGCAGCAAAGCCAGACCATACCGAACCAGCAGCCCCCGCTGAAGCTGTGGTGGCGGATGACTTTGTGTGGCGTGAACGTCACCTGGATAAATATACCGTCGACTTGAAGGCAAGCAGTAGCAGTGGTGAAGGCACAGGTCCGTCGGCAAAGATGGCGGGCGCATTAGCAATTAAAGCCGACACGACAGTCACGAGCGCACAGCCTCCTTCGGCAGCAGCCGTGACACCGCCTGCGCCCAACGAAGCTTCACTGGAGGCCATCGGGACGGCCCAGACAAAGGCAACCACGATCGCCACCCCTGAAGATATACCTAATAAAGGCAACCGTGACGAGCAAGAAAAACACGAGCAACAGCAGCATCAGCAGCATGAAGAGTCACAAAACGTAAAGCGGGACGGTGCGGATTTGTCGGCAGTTGCGTCTCCAGCTAAGGACGAAACGTCTACCGACGATCGAGTTGCTTCAACCTTGGCCCCCCACTTCAGAGGACAACGTGCAACGCCCAGTTACGAAGACCGTAGCTGACTGTAAGCCAGAGGAATCAGCCCAGGTCAGCACGGCAGATGTGAACAACAACGACAACAACAACAGCAAAATTGACAGTGACAAGGAGCAGCTGCGCCAACAGACGCATCCACAGGAGGAGCAGCAGCAACAACAACCTCAGCAGCAGCTACAACAACAACCTCAGCGGCAGCAACAACGACGACCACAGCAACAGCAGCGAAAGAAACAGCAACAGTCTAAAGATGGCACTATACAACAGCGAAAACTTCAAATGCCGGTTAGTTTCCTCAGTAAAACTAGTTCGATAACAACATCTTAGTACAATATAGGCAAAATGTTTTCCACCGAATTGGTGCTGCCGTGATACTGGAAGGCCGTTGTACTGAATCACGTCTAGGCCGTGCATTAGTGATGACCTTTCGAACTGCTTGCAAATGTTTATAATTCTGCTTTGTGGAATACCTCCGTGCGACACGAATCAGTAAGCGTACGCTCGTTTCGTGTAGTAATGGTATTTTTTTTTATCAGCACAACTTAGCACGTTAATCTGATATGTTCAAGTCATGTGTGATTTGCTTCGTCGCTAGCGTTGAAGGCCTTGGAAATACCGTGACATTATGGTACGTTTCAATATAGTCGATTACGGCCTTCTGGCCTTGTCTTTTCAGGCAAAGATTTCGAATGCACGTGCTAAGAAGCCGCCCATTGTTCCGAAGTACGACAGTGCTTCCCGTGTTTTGTCCCCATCCCATACAACCGCTGTAGACAGCGGCCTCCATTCCGTGTGGTCGTCGCACAGCGATACGCATATGCCTGTGACGTGTACGCCAGCTGCTCCGTCCTCAATCGCCGCAGTAGCCAATCCAGAGTCCACTCCAGCCTCGAGCGGGTTGAACAATAGCCACGCGCAACAGAGTGGTGTTGGTGTTGTCCTTGTTGCTGCTAGCAATCAGTATCCGCTACCATCATTTGGTGCACCGAGTCCCTCGCCCCACGTCCTACCTGATGACTGGAATCATCATGGCCAATCGAATGGCAGCGCCAACGGTGCCTCAAGTTACAGTCTTGACAGCTACCCTCTTCAATGTCCCCAGTCAACGCATCTCCTACAGCCGCAGACGTCCCCGGAACTACGAGTTCCACCAGCACCGCCGCAGCATCAACAGCAAGCGCAGCAGCAACCGCAACCCCCTGACTCAGCACAGCAATATCCACAGCCTCTTTCTCCGTATTGGCAGTACGAGCCATCGTCAACGGCTGATGGGTTGATTGGCGATCAGCAACATTTGGATCCGTTTGCTGGCGATATATCGCCACAGCAGATTATTGCGCCGATGCTCACTGGCATCTTCAATAGCAGCAGCAGCAGCGGCAGCACCAGCCTCGATCTATTATCATCATCATCAGCACAGCGTACGAACGAAGTGGGTCGGGGGGTCTCCGAACAGTGGTCAAGCGACCGGAGTTCTCCACTGCACGCGGCGGGCAATAACTTAACTACAACGCAACTTGGAAGCTCGCCGGCGCAACCACACGTGCATGCTCCAACTGACTCGCGTTCGACACTGTTTGGTAGTAGCGGCAGTACTAAATCGGAACAACCTCCTGCTTCTCCTTTACCAGCTGAGCCACCGCTGCAGCAGCTTCCGCAACAACAACAACCGCAACAATTACAGCAATCGCAGCAATTAGAGCAACCGCAACAGTTACAACAACCACAACAACAATTACAGCAACAACCGCAACAGTTACAACAACCACAACAACAATTACAGCAACAACCACAATTACAGCAACAACAACCACAACAACAATTACAGCAACAACAACAACAACAACAACAACAGTCACAACCGTTAGAGCAACAACAGCCACAACAACCGCAACAGTTACAACAACTACAGCAACAACAACCGCAACAGTTACAACAAATTCAACAATTACAGCAGCAGCAACAACAACCGCAACAACTACAACAGCAACAACAACCGCCCCAGTTACAGCAGCAACAATTACAACAACAAGAACAACAACAGCAACTTCAGCAACAACAAGAACAACAACTTCAGCAACAACAACTACTACAGAGACAAAAGCAGCAGCAACAACAACAGCAACGACGACGACAACAACAACAAAAAATACAGCAGCAGCGGCATCAACTACAAAAGCAACGACAACAGGAGCAAAAACAACAACAGCAACAACAACAACAACAGGGACAGCATCAACCACACCAGCAGCAGCAACTACAGCAGCAGCAGCAACAGCAACAACAACTTCTCCAACAACAAGAACAACACCAACATCAGCAACATCTATTACATCGTCCACAAGCCCCTCCTACTCCATCTCTACAACAACAACACCTTCATAATCATCACCCACAACAACCACCACCACAGCAACATACACTTCGCCCTCAACAACAGGTACAACAGTATCACCACCAACAACAACAGCAACAAATCCCACATTCACAACAGCCCCAGCGGATGTTCCTTTATCAACAGCAAACACACAACGTGACAGGGTCAGGGAATGGTCCCTCCTCTTCCCCATCATCCTCCTCCTGCTTCAGTGGTCTTTCACGGCGGTTACGCTAACCAGAGGTTGATGCCCGCTCAACAACCACTGGAACAGCAGCAGCAGCAACAACCACAACAGCAAGAACCACAACAGCCCAGTGTAATCAGTATAGAGGAGGCTCTGGCACAACTCGGCGATGAGGACGCAGCTATGTGGCACGAACCATCAGGCATTCATATGCATTTTTTATCGCAACAACAGCAACAGCAGCAGCAACATCATAATAACCAGAAACAGCAGCAGCAGCAGCAGCAGCAACCCCAGCCACAGCAATATCAGCATCACCAACCACAGCATCAACAACAATCGATGCCGCCTACAGCCCATACGGTGAAGGTTTCACCGAATTTCCGTAACGCGCTGAACGGCTTAGTCGAATCGAAAAGTCCTTCGTCAACCAGCTGGACAACTAAGTCCGCCCGCGAAGCGAAGTAGTCCTCCACACTCTCCAACGGAACATTTGCACTGCTTTCCGGTAGGCATACAACGAATAGTCATGTCGCGCACTATATTTTGACATGTCTTTACATATACACACAAATATTCGGTTCTACCTTTATTAATTGAACACAACTTTCTTTTGCGCTGTAATCTAGTCTAATGTAAAAAAAGCGTCGTAATCTAGTCCAATGTGAAAGGGAGCTGATGGTATTGCAACAGCAATGGCATTGTTTAAACTCGTTAACTGGAATCTCCGTTCCGACCACGCGTGTATAGATATATTTGAATTGCTCTTCTATGTGCTAACCTGTCTGCCCGTTTATTTTGTTGCTCCGTTTCGTTAATTTTTGCATTCTTTATATGAACGTCGCCAGGGTGACATTAAGAAGCGTACTATCGTATCCGTCTGTGGACCTGGAGACTTTCCCTGGAGGTGAAAATATTCGCGCCCTGGCGAGGCCCGATGGAACTATCGCCCCTGTTACATGCTATGGCCTTGAAGTGTCGTTTCCTCAGCAGGTCTTCGTCGTGTTGAGAAATAAGGTAAGCAAGCGCTACTGAACGAAACGTGTCGGCATACGTAGTGCCATTACAGCCATGAATCGGACGTTTCTAAAATGTTTAGGAAACTGTCTGGGGGGATGCTATAAAATATGGACTGGTACTGACTGCAGCGAAGCTATGTACTTGCGAAAACAGGCAGATTTATTCGGCGACCGTAAAGGTAATCTCCTCTTGGCCAACCGATACAGTTTGATACAGCCTGCGGTATGCTAACATGTTTGCAAGTGACTAGAATAATGCTAATTTAATAAAGTTTTGTTGTGTGGTGTTTAAAGCTGAACTCGTCGGCGGAGGTGCTGGATGTCAACGCAGAACCCTCGGCAGCCCGAGCTTTACGAGCGCTCCGACTTCCGGTAAATCTTGAGAGGCCGCCACTCGAGGCTGTTCAACAGAGGTTTTCCGCTTTCTCAAACTCTACTGGCCTACCTCCTATCTACGACTACACCCGGTATGTATATATCCTAAGGATATATATATATATCGTTTAACATCAGAATATATATTTGCCGCAATCGCATTATTTGAATATTATCAAATTTGAGTTTATTAAAAGGAAAAGGAGGCATTTGGCCACGGTTTATGGATAAAGGCTGTATTTACCACGTATTGTAATGATGTGATGTGTGTTGATTGTGACCGTTGCCGTTATTGTGGTTCTTGTGGCTCCTTTTATTGGTTGTCTGTTGTAGATATTCTCGTTGTTGTCATGGCTCCGTTAATATTGTTGCGTTTGTTGCTTTAATTGTCATCGTTTCTGTTGCTGTCACTAATACTGTTGTTATTTTTACTGCTGCTGTTGCTGCTGATGTTATTCCTTGCAGTCCCGAACAGGTCACTCAGCCTAAAGAGCCGCGACCACGTCGAGTCTATCACTTTGCTGCGCATATCGATTGCGTTTTCCGGCTCTATTCTTTGGTGTCACAACAGGACTGGAGAACGAACAGGACCTGCATGACTTTGTGCATGCCGCCGCGTTTTCAGGGGTCTTCAACTCATGGTGAGCCGTCGATAATGCGTCGCAAACTTCCTTAAAATTGAGTGGTCGATGGACTTGCGAACTCATGTCTACTCAGGCATCTTCGAGTGGCTAGGAGTCTCGTTCCTTAGAAGCAGCGTCGAACACATAATATTTTTATGAATATGATCACCTCAAAACGATTCGCAAAATAACTTCTATCTTACGTCAAATGTATGTGTGTGTGTGTATATATAAGGAGAGAGAGTGGACATTAAATTGTAGCCTACCGGAACTGTAATCAGTGAAGGTACTGTGTGTAGACGGACATATGTGGCAAATAATAATTGTAGCAAAACATCAATATAATTGGATGTATTATGTTCTATTGCAGGAATTTGGACCAGCTAAATGCAATTCGAAAATTTAAGGAGCTCGTTCCTCCCCCAGCAATTCAGTATCACCACAGCGTATCTCAGGTGAAATTTGATTTTATTTGAGTTATTATCGTTGCCTTTACCGTGAATGTGTTGGAACTCTGTCGGCATGATTATGACTCTTATTAGCAGTAGTTGTTGCAGTTGTGTGTTTGATTTAACGAAATTATGACTATGTTGCAGACCGAAGCATTTCTCGTACTAGTGGCTCATCTGCGTGTAGCCAATGTACCTAGTGGACGACCTCCGCCAACGTTACGCCACGTTGTACTAGCCCCATGGGCTTCTCAAGAGATTAACGACGCTCTTATCGCGCTCTCGCCAGCTGTTCAGGCGTCTTCCAATGGTAGGTCTTTTCACATGTCATGATTCTACTTTTAGTAATTTATTTAATATACCTACGCACCCACACACACAAACGTTAGTAAATAATTAAAATTTACAATTGAATAATACATACAATGAAAATAATATTTAAACAATAAATGAACTAAAATATCTACAAGTTACAACAATACATAGTAATAATTGAAGAATAAATTATTTAAAAAGGAATGGAATTTAATAGTTAAATAATCAATTTATTAAAAGCAATAGATTAGCTATAATCAAAATTAAATTAATGCAATAAGGCGTTTGCTATTTTCATTGTTTTGGCTGAGAACCTGAGTATGAATTATATTCAATTATAAAATTAATTTTTATTTATATTATTTCACTATGTTAGCACTTTGGAGTGGACAATTGTCTCCGCAATTATATTCAATTGTAAAAAAAGGCGAAGAAAAGACAGGGTTCAACAACGTACTGCGATGTTTGTAATACAGAGTTTCTCTAACTTCGAATTAGGAATTCTTTCTTATCTTTGAGTTTGATCGTGGAATGTTTAATGATTGCGATATAGTTTGTATGTAGATGTAGAGCGATCTGCATATTGACTAACGTGGTATTAACAGGCACCACTATAGGGCTATTTGCCGTCTTTCGTTATTGTATAAAAATGTTTTCTTAAATATGTGTTGTATGGCGCCGCTTTTCTAATCATCGTTTGCCTATCCTTCCACTGTCCTCTGCTGTACTTCTGTGTGACCAACTGAGCAGCGTTAGTGGCGTTCAACGAATCTCGCAAGCTCAATACACGTACGCAGAACATAACGTACTGCACATTCTTCGCTGGCGTTCGACTCCTCGATGCGGCTGAGAAGGGTACCTATCTCACACCTCAACAGGTCTTTGACGTTCCCGTCCAGCTGTCTGACGAGGGGGCTAAGGTTCTTCGCAAACTCTTCTCAAAGTAAGCCTAAGTAGCCATTTGGCTTTAACACAAGGAGTGGTCTCGCAGCAGAGCATTTACTGAATATATATATATATATATATTGGAATCTCTCACCAAGGAAATCTATAATATTGTTAGTGATGAAATTGCTTCTATTTACACACGTTATTTAACTAGATTTATTTGACAGCAACCAAGGAGTTTGTTAGTTTGTTTTAAGTGATTTCCTATAGTCCGAAGTTTTAAAACTACGTAGCTTACATGCAAATAAAAATATAGAATAGCCTATGTACAGTTTGATCCGTAAATATATATTTTTGAGGTGGTGGCAG
Source organism: Dermanyssus gallinae (assembly GCA_003439945.1). Lineage (NCBI taxonomy): Eukaryota > Metazoa > Arthropoda > Arachnida > Mesostigmata > Dermanyssidae > Dermanyssus > Dermanyssus gallinae. The sequence goes on from QVRM01000518.1 coordinate 139,038, forward strand.
TGGCTGAGGAGATATTGAGCAGTTTGTGCACCGCTTACGTTTTGGACACGTTTAGTCTTCGCTGATTTGCCATTGAAGTTAGTTGCTGAGATGGCGTCCCGCCTCCACCTATCCGAGTCCTAAATCCGACATGCATTGACCACCGTCGTCGTCAATGCATGTGTGTTGTAACATAGGCATCGTGCTGCTGTTGTTATTGCACTTTTTCACACTGTTTCCCCGATTGCTTCTTTATTGTGGCAGCATGTTCGAGGTGTTCGAGACGTGCGGGTCGGTGGACCGGTACGCGGCACTCCGCGAGGCGCGCACTCGACTTGAACTTGACGACGCGACATTCTTCGCTGTACTTCATGCGCGAAGACCAGTCAGCTTGATACGGCCACGGGGATCGTACGACCTTTCGTTTGGTGAGTAAGGAAAAATAGTCATAATTTCGCTGCACCACTGACGAGCTGGGTGGAGGGTATGGGCTGTGCCGACTGAGTCGGACGCAGCTTCTCGGTTGTGTTCTGGTTCTGTCACACTTTGTCTTCGCGCACGTAACTCCCTACAACCCCACCTTGACATGCACTGATGATCCAGTTATTGCCGATAGATGAGGTATCGTCCTTGTGGTAACAAGCCATTGTCAAGACAGTCAGGTCAAATTTTAACGAGAGCAAACTAGACGTTACTTCAATTAGGCTCGCTCGTTTGCAGTTGCGAAATATTGCTGACAGCGTATCTTTTATTCGAATCGACAGATAATCGTGACAAACGGATAAGTGGCTTTAGGCAAGCACGGCTTATATATTTCGCAAATACTTGCGTCATACAGAGCGAAAGCTGTATGACATGAACGATATGACAATATACGTATTTCGTATATTGTCATATCATATATTGTCATGACAATATACGTATTTCATATATTGTCATATCGTTCATGTCATATCGTCATATGCTAGTAAAACTTTAAAATGCCGCATACATGAGAAATAATTACTGAAGCATGTCAGAAAAAAAAAACCTTGTATCTGCAGTATTTGAAGGGCAATCACATGCAGACATCAAATTTTACTGCAGATGTTTGAGTGTGTGGGCGTGTGTGCTTATAAAGACGAATCATTTGTAATCTTGATTTTTCGTTTTCTTACGACTTCGATTTTAGAGCATGTCCGTCGGGTTGTTTTGGGCGATGGTGAAAAATCGTCATCTCGAAAGGAGGCTAAGACACCACGAAAAAGCAACAAAAGCGACAACAGCTCTTCACGACCAGTAACAGAGGAGTCTTGCGAATCGATGCTACCACCAGAAACTCCTGGAACTCCCGGAACTCCAGGGACTCCGTGAACAACCGACGAGATGATTCCCAAGTACCAGCGTGCCTACCGGTCCGTTAGCTGGGAGTATGTGAATCATCCTTCGGTGAAAAATTACGATATTCGCTAAAGGCTTTCCCTTACACTCATATGGAAGGTCACTGTTATGCGACACTCTCGGACGCTATTAACGCCACTCGAAACTGTTCTCATCAGACGCTGTCGACGAGAACAAGCTGCCCAATATATATATATATATATATATGTATATATATATATATATATATGTATATATATATATGTATATATATATATATATATATATATATATATATATATATATATATATACATAACACAAACAAACTACGGGTTTAGGGAGATGTCTCTTATTCGAGCATCGAATCATACATATCATTGCCAACACCAGCAAGCTGTGTCATTCGAGTGTTAGTGAGACATTCGTCCCATGTGAGATAACGGGTAACATATATATATACATAATTTTGCATTGATTGTACTGTGTATATGTTAAATTTGTTTAGTTGCTGAGCTTGGCTACAAGGGGCAAAGAGCTCCGCTGTGTGACATTTTTTGTCTAATGTACGGCTATGTTGTTGGGCAGAGTACAATTAATTGGAGCGTCCAGACACTCCGAGCTCATGGCTGGCTTGGGGCGACCGCTCTGCGTGCGTCTCCGTCTCATCATTGGCAGCACAAGCGATTGTCTCTGCTAGCGATGGCGACTGTACACGCCCTACTCTGAGTGGGCCTGTATCGAACTAAAACTAACTTGGCTTTTAGACGGTAGCTATGGACGGACATCGATCTTGCAATTGCCATAACAACAAGATGCTTCAGTTGCCAATCCCTGAGAATGTCCTATGTCGGCAATATATGCTTTCACACTAAGTAGATTTTTACCAACTCTTCCCTAAAATGTTTACTGCATCTCATATATATGAGCTGAACGACTGGGAAGACCTTACTTTAGAAAGCAAAGCGTTACGTAAACTTGATAGCACAATTTACCTACTTAAGCTTCTTGTGTGAGTATGGTTCGAATTACTTTCATAGTTATAAGCATGGCAGCGATTAATACTGTTATTACTACTACCATTGCGAATTTCGAATTGTTTTAGAATTTTTAGTTTGACTCGCTACAAATATATGCAGCAGCTATAGTTTCTATCACTACATGGCCTTGATAAAGAATACTCGAAAAGGTAACATGTCTGCAGCTGATGCCTAAGGAGGCTCTAGCTAGCACGAATCTCAGTTAGTGGGTCAACTCGATTGTGCATAATGTTACTTGCGGACTCCTGATGTGAGTCCTGTGACCGATCGATACAGTCTGTTTTACCTTATGAGATCTGTCTATCCACTTTATGTCACATGGTTCAACATAATTAATTCTCAGTCGTTATTGTGTGCATTATCATTATCATGACGTCCTCTCCATAGCCTGCCTGGTAGTAGAATCATACGAATGAGCTGAGAATAACCGCCGGCTTCGAGTAGAAAAAGCGGCAAGTTTTCGCCTTGACGACAAAGCTCGTCGCCGTGCAAGGTCGGATAATAGTTTCTGTTGGCCGTGAGGTTGTTTAAACGGTGGTTGGAACTTTACAAGTCCAAATCAAGACTGCAGTGTAGGTAGCTAGGTGTACACATCATTTAGTTTTCTGCGTAAATGTGTGCGAGTGCTGTTTAGTTAGTAAATGATGCGGGTATTAGTGCCGTAATGGGATAAACAAGTATAAGTAGTACAATGATGTATGTAGGTTAAGATTTGATAGACTCGTGTTTGCGCGGAATGGCTGAAAACTTGCTAATGGCATGATTGCTATCGTATTTTCGAGACATATCTTATAAATATATATATATATATATATATATATATATATTTTTTTTTTTATGTGTACATTGTTTCTTGCACGTTATTTTCTTTCAATCACGCTGTGAGCGTGAGATGTGAACGGCCAAGCTCCTGTTTTCGACTGTACCTCAATTGCGCAAGTGTATGGTCCGGCGGATGGAAACCTCGCTTGGTTAGGACAGGCTGCGTATTGTTATTTGAAAGTTGGACGCGATAGTACAAACATACAGTACAATGTCAAATGTGCACTACTCAACCGGCGGGTGTGCTTCGAGTGGTTTTACTTATACCCGTCAAATGTCTTAAGCAAAAAAGCCACAACTAGTATATTCATTTGTGTTTTGCAAGCTGGCTACTTCACGCTACACCTAATTGGGTTAAGAAATTCCAGCCGAAACTGATCATACCTTGAATTGTTATGAGTGTTGGTAGGCATACACACACATGTTAATCATTTCACCAACAATACCTAGTGCAATGAAGAGTATCCATACATATACAGATATTGGTCCGTGGTCAAACGAAGTGAAGCTAGATGTCACAGTGAATGAAGGTATGCAAGTTGGCAATATATAGGTGGTGGGTTGTATAGTCAATATCAGAGCCTATGCCCCTCCCCCCCAACCCGAGAAAGATCCTTCAACACAGTCGCCGGAAATAGTGAAGCTCGCGGTTTGAGATTAGGTTTCTCCTCGACTTCAGGCCTGACTTCAAAAATATCATATAGTTCCTATCATGATCCGAATTGTAATTAGGGTGAGGCGTTTTGCGAGACATCGACCAATTAGATAATATATATATATATATATATATATATATATATATATATATATATATGTGACTTTATAGGGTAATTTATTCAAATCGCTAATAACGGATAAAGGTCATTTTGTAAATAGGCTCGGATGTTGACACAGCAGTCTGCATATGCGTACACATAATTCGCACTATATATATGCAGAGGTGTAAATTACTTCATATTTCATTATTTTTCTCTTGCAAAATAGCTTTTGCGATAGCTATCACCGCGCGGGAACTTTAACAAAACAAATGATTTCGTTGAAAGATATTTATCGAGATCGACAGCAAGATTACGTTAGCGTGCGTTATATGTACAGTGTCGACTGCTACGTATGGGTGGCGTATCTTTCTCGACGAGGTCTAATCGGGTGGCCAAAATGCAACAATGGCGATAGGAAAAGGAATTCGGTAATTTACGATCGGAAATAACATATTCTCATTATGGCCAGACTTGTGAATGATTTATTTTTATGCCATAATGTCTCGGGTTTGCTCGTGTTGGCCAGATAAGTGAAATAGTGTTATTATCATTATCATGGAGCGCACTTGTCGCCTTAAATGTCCGAACATTTGTCTGGCATATTTGTGGTCTTCCGTACGGGTGCTTGTACACCGCTCGGTGCCCTCTAAACAAATGGTGAAAGATGCGCACTTCGATTGTGGTTACGATCTGGTATCTGCTTCCCTACGTAATCGATGCTTTGTGCAAGATAACGAGTTCGTTGTTCACGCTTGTGTCGGATACGAAACTGCTACTTCAGGAATCTCAAACGCAAGCCGCTGCAGTCCCGCATTTAGCCATTTTCAGCCCTTTAGCGCTTGTCTTCATATTATGCGGCAGCTGACAGCTCACTTGAGCTCGAGCATGTATATTCTTGTTGCGATTATTGTCAATTGCGTTTAACTATTAATATCATGGACTATCATCATCAAGTTGATCACATTCAGAGATTCCCATTTGCATTTAGTGCTCTTCTAGATTTTACTCTCGAGCTGCTACAAGTAACAACTTTATAACAACGCGGAGCTGACAGATCCTTCTAGTAGAACTGTTCTTGCTTTCCGTTTGCTGTTCCTCTAAATCTAAGTATTTATCTACTCTGACGACCGGTTATTCTGTGGCTTTCACTGCTCTTGCCGTAGACTGCTGCTATGCAACCAGTTTTTTTCTGTATCAACAACACTACTGTTCGTATGAATGTTGTATACTAATCATCAGTACCATACCTGCATCCTGTCCAACTTTCACCCAATACGTTTACTACGCGATCTTGGACAGAACGATTACTCCTATGCAAGTAAATATGCCTCGCATTTAATTTGCCTATATATATATATATATATATATATATATATATATATATATATATATGCATGCAAATGGAATGCGATAATTTGATTATATATATATATATATATATATATATATATAAATACATATATGTATGCAAATGGAATGCGAGAATTTGATTATATATATATATATATATATATATATATGAATTACACGTATACAATATTAGTATGTGGCTAGCCAGCCAATGAGATTATTTTGCTATCGTATCATATTCATCTAAGATTGGTGCCAGACTGTCGAAGGTAACATTTTAATGGACTGAAAGGGCGAATCACACGGATGTGCACATACAACATTTATCCGTCTCGCTTGTCTCGTTGATTAATCAAAATATGATTGTACAAATAATTACACATCCACAGTAGAAGATGAATGCCTGACCGAAAGGGAGCGCGCTGGCGCCGCAATAATCTATCCGTGCAATGATGAGATTATTAACGGTGCCTATCGAAAGTGCGGAAAACCGCAGAAGTGACCATGAACAGTCACAGCGACTGTACAGTAATAACAACGGCGATGACTACGGTTGTTGCAATGTAACTTTCCGCAGGTTGCCCGCGTTATTACCTTTATGCATCTTTCGACCAGAAGGAATTTAACACGTGTTGTAGTTCCTGAGTGAACGTGCAGAGTGTGTATATATTTACGTATATGCAACATATATACCCTAGTTATATATATATATATATATATATATAAGTGCATAAGTAGAGTGACTACCGTTTCTGAGAACGAACTGCTGCGATGAGATGACACGACTGATTCTTACAGCGGTATGCGTTCGTGACGACGATTATATGCATGATAGTTATGTAGGATAGCATTTATGTAGAATTCACCGATTGCAACGCCGAACGATCACCACGTCAAGAACCTCACAAGGGTTTTCCTTTGTACAGTAAAGAGTGGAGATGACGAATGAAAATAAACGTGTGCATGTAGCTCTGGAAGAAGGACAACGACAACGGTTGTTTTTCGTATTGTGTTTGCCGCTATGTCAATAGGGAGACGCTGTGTAAATATCGGCGCCATAGTCATACCTTAATTGAAAGGACACAGCCACGCGTAGATCAGCAAGCTGTAAAAATCCAGTTTGCATTCAGTACTTCCTACATAGTGTCAGGCTCGTCTGCTTACATCGCCAGGATTTGCGTCCGTGCCTCATGGTAACACATTTTTGTCCCATTAGTACAATTACAGATGCGGGATACGCGTGTCAATCATACGCCCTTCTCTGTGTGAATTGACGAAATACAGGATATTCTGCTAGGCGAGTAACGAAAATCATTATAGATTTTAGTTGACATAGCAGACAGATCCAATCCAATCAATAGCTTTCTTTCATAAAGTCAAACATATTATTCTTGCACATATATCTCATTAAAGTGTACTTACGAGGGATGGAATTCAATATATATACTAGCTACTGCCATGCAAAGTGTGACAATTGCGATTAGACGTCGCGTTATCATCCGTTTTTGCCGTTTTTATACCCTCGGATGTGCCTAGCGTGTGACTTTCATTCTGCGTGCTACCGTGTTCTATGAATCTTTCTATCTACCGCAACCTACAATACTTTTTCAAGAGGTTCCTAAGGGTCATTACCTCATCATTAATGCTATGCATGGTATACATGGCTCATCTATATTCATATTCTACGACACACACACAGAGATAGACAGACGTCTGGACATACACCGGCGCTTACTAACTAACTAGGTCAAACTCACACCGGCGAGCATAATATACCGTAAGCAGTAGCCAGCAACCAGAGATTGCGACTACATGAGACGGCAGCGCGGCACGCCGGCCTGGTCACTGCTTACGTGTACGCGGATGGGACAAACACAACGACAATAACGACATTACCCCATCATTTATTTATACCATAATTCTCGCCATTGGTCGCACGCCTCTAGGATTCTGACCGCCTAGGATACTTTAGACGTTGCTTGTGGCCTTCTCGACCACCGTTGCACCCGAGCGCTCGTTTTCAGAAGAAGATGACGTGGAGAACTATTCTACCCTTTTTCAAGCTTGCTATCGAATATATATCATATCATATCACCTTTATTGAAAAAGGGGTATTACAATAGAAGCAAAGTCGTTTTGAATCAGTGAACGACGTGCAATCCTCCAGGCAAATGTGTTGTTCACAACGTCCACCCGAGCAATCTCGTGGGGGTGGATGGAGAACGCCGCTCCGGAGATTATTTGGTCTTAGAACAAAATACCTAGTAATAAGTTGCTGACGCGCTAGTTGTTTAAACATGCGGTGATCGGCATGGGATTGGTATTCACTAACACTAGGCAATGTGATACGCTCGCGTGGTAGACAACACCGGCGAGCAACTCGTTTCACAAACTTATCCTGCACGCTCTGCAAAAGGTCAACATCTCGTTTATAGAATGGCATCCATACATGACAGCAATAAGTCCACTTTGGTACCACTAAGGTTTGATACAGCTTTAGGTACACATTATGCTCCTGTATAATGCTACACGTTCTACGTCAGATCAGAGAAAAATTTCGAACGTGAGCCAGTACCATATAACAACGGTTTCCTTTTTATAACACAGGTTCAATCAGGCCTTCATGCACCGGCTCAGCCTGTTAGGTTGCAAGCCCTTTCTACAATTAGAAGAATTTCCATGCACAGTCCTTCGGTTGCACCCAGACGGTTATATATCCCGTATCAACATAGTTGTCTCGTTTTCCAGAAAGTAAAGGTTGGAAGCTTGTGGAAAGATTGTTCGCAATAGAATACAGGAGAGGCGGAGCCCTTAGGAAGCCACCCAGCCAGTCATGGGAGGTTCTCAGGAAAAATGTGCCAAACTGAAGGTTGATGATGATATGGTCACAGACTGTGTACGAATAGCTAACATAATTAGATGCTAAATAAATTAAGTACACATAAAATTGCATTTCATGAAATAATGAGCGAGTGCGAATTTCAGCTGCGCGAAGAATAGTGTGATCTGTATGACTTCTAACAGTGAACAAGAGCGATACTGCTGATGAAAGAAATATAAAAGCTTTAATACAAATGTGTTTCCCACATATTGGTAAATAAAATAACTAAATAGAAAATAATGGTCCGCCGCAAATTATGCGCATGCTTATTATGATGTGTCACCGGATCTTACATTTTCTGCACATTTTGGGATCTAGTCAAATCAACATCTGGCTGGTTTGGAGTCAAGGAGTGCGGACGCGTGTCTACCGAGCTACGACGTGTCACTCTTATCCGTGTGAATGCAGGAAAGTAAACCCAGAGAGTTTTATACGATGGCGTTGCCTGGAACTCAGTGACTCAACATTTTGGTATGTTGTGTGTGGCGTGCTACGAAGGGGCAAGAAGCCAGACCTCTGTGGAGTTCAAACAAGTCCATTTCAGCAGGGTGAAGCGTAACGAAATCACCCGCGCAACGGTTAAGCTGCTCCAAGTGGTCTGCTGCGCACTTAAATTTGAGATATAACGGCCGTTTAAAAAACTCATTTCGCTCCATTTCTGGAGGCGCCACACATTTTCAAACTTGCGCGGGCTTTCATTTGTACAAGAGAAAAAGTTCACCAATAACATCATGATTATGCGTTATATGTGGCGCTGGAGCGTGGCGTGGCTTGCAACAAAACTCTTGAAAACCCTTGGAGAAACGAGGCATAGACGGTTAAATCAAGTTATAGCACGAAGGGACCGGTTGCACCACACAGAAGACCGAAGTGGGAGATACTAAGGAAGAAGTAGCATGAGGAAGACAATATTTTCTTAGCGGAATAATCGCGGCTGACCTCAAGCGCAAGCGGAAACCCGTTTAGCTGTAACATCTTTTTGACAACATCTTTCCGTTGGTATACACCGTGTATGTATGTATATATGAGGCCTACCGTCGAGAATACGCAGTAAGTACCTAATCACACTACTCGGTCACTGTTTTGACCACTAGTGACGTGCTCCTTTTTGCTTGTTGGTACCTGCCTACTGCTTCGTTCGGCCATCTGCCCGTACGTTCTCTGTCTCGGCCCGCCATTGATATAACGACTGTTTCAACTGTTTGTTTATTGACAATTCTTGTGAGATAATTGCACACATTAATTTCAAGCTCCATTAAGCACATAGCTTGTTTGGAGCCCCTTTTATGAGATAATAAGGTATAATTATATATGCGATTTTCACCTATTTACAATATATTGCAACATGGTTGTATTTTTATATCACTTTTAACCAGATACCAAAGTTTCAAGATAATGCTCTTTGAGATCGCATTTGAATTTGAGCAGGGACTTTGTCTGCCTAACGGAGGCCGGTACTTGGTTTCAGTAGGAGGCCCCAGTGTTTCTGATTGATAGCTTTGACTGGTTGGAGTTGGCGTGTGACAGAGTAAGCAGGTTTGATGCGTTACCCCTTGTAGATATGGGTGTTGCTGATGTTGCCAGACCATATAAGTTTGGATGCACTTCAAGGAGTATACGCTTAATTTCAACTACGGGACAGTATTCTATAACTTTTGGGAACGGCAAAATGCTAATATGTTTGTAGTGCGGTTAGCACTGAACCTCGCATCCAGAGGTCCAGAGTTGTTCTCAGTGTTCGTTTTTGGGGTCGGTAAAGCGACATGAATAGACGCATCTGTGTTAAGCCATAACCTTCTACAGCGTAAGTCAGGTGACTATGGACGTAGGCAAAATACATCGTCATCAGGCAGTTTTGGGGAAGAATTCGTTGAGCTCTGTATAGAGCTGCATAGCTGCCAGATATTTTCTTATATAGATATTATCTTGTATATGTGTCACATGCGCTCTAAAGGTCAGCTTCTCGTCCAACGTAACGCCTAGAAACTTCGTTTTCTTTAGAAGCAAAAGGGCTATGCCGTCGCACTGGAATCGGAGGGAATTGCATCGTAACGGAACCCCGCGGGAGCTGAATTGCATTACGCCTGTTTTTCCTCCAATTCATATAGAGGCCGTTACTCCTGAACCATGATGATAACCTATGAAGGTCCTCGCGGATCATAGCCTCTACCTCAGTTGGAGAATTCCCGACGAATAGGGCGGTGGTATCGTCCTGCAAACAAAGTCAACTTTGCATGTTTTGTTACGCTAAATATGTCGATTAATAAAGATGTTAAAGAGAAGTGGGCCAGCCTATACTGCCCTGAGCCACTCCAACAGATATATTTCTTACATCCGAGAGTGCATTGCCCACCTGAACGACTTGCCTTCTATTCGACATAAACGACCACAGCCAAGACAAAATAATGTCATCCGCTCCATATCGAGTTAACTTCTTAATTAGAATATTTACATCAACTTTATCAAATGCTTTTCTAAGATCTATAAATACGCCGGCGACTGTCTTTTTTAACATTAGGTTTCTGCGAACATCTTTCAACAAAGTCCATGATGGGTACAATCGTCGACATTTTGGATCGAAAACCGGACTGACGCTGACTTAGGCCATTAAACATCTTAAACGCTACGAATAATTTCGCTTCGAATTCCAATTAGATATAATCATATATTTTGCTTCCTTTATTTGAACACGAATGATTAGGCCAAGAAAATTGGTAACGGTCTACGTTACAACGTAGTAGCTCATTTTATTGCTTCTCCGATACATGATTAATTCGTATTAACTGTTACATTGTTTTCTAACTCAAAACTATATATGGTCTCTTACTTCAAGCGCGAAAACATAAAGGTCGAGAGGTATCGTCATTGTAAATTATTTAATTATGTGCTTACGTTGCACGTTTGGTGTTATAAAAATATCAATTGCGATTACATATCTTACTCTAGCGTTACCTAACGGTTAGCTAGTTAGTTATAGAGCAAATTACTTTTTGATACAGTTATTGCTTTTCCAGGCCGAACATGTGTTATAAACGGCCGACTCTCGAGTCTGTAGCTCAGCCAATACTTGTTTTTACGTTCGGATTTAATTAAAACTGAAAGTCAAGTATTGTAACATCCTCCCGGAGTATTTTTGAATTTTGGAAGTAAGTCGACTCGTGAAATTCAACTTCCACTGATGACAAAAATCAAATATATATGACCTGGAAATAGGCCCTTCGAATGGGAGCGTAACAATTCGCTCCTCTACAAAGTCCTTGTGATGCCTTTATATTGAATCAGAAAGTAAAACCCCGCAGCTTACGCTATATATATAATTAAACTATAAATTATGTAAAATTACGTCGCCAACGTTATCATAATGAATGTATTATTTGGTTATGTTTGTTCAAGAAGCTCTATACGAATAGTATATATATATATATATATATATATATATATATATATATTATCAACAGATAACAACTGTTAAGCACTAGCTTCAAGCATCGCATGATTTGATATCACGTAGACTTTGACTTAACGCCACGTATCGTGTTTAGTACGTAGAAACCTGACAACGTTTATGAAATTTATATGAAGTGAGTATATCTTCAATGTATTTACTTTTTCTAAAACTGTTTAAACTTTTCAATTTCGATACATTTCTTGAGCCAGGAATTCCATGCATCAAAGCGCACCTTCAAAACGCATGTTTCGATGCTTTCTAGCTCTATGCTCGATGGCTTCGAGAACGGATTGGCAACAATCGAAATAACTTCCTCTCATCTTTTTAGTTTAGGAAGAAGGAAGAACTCGCACTGTGTTAAATGGGATGATTTTTCTAGCCGCTTCACCGGCGTGACTCCAGATGTGGGCGAGAATGGTCTCGGCGATTTCAGCAATCGAATTGTCCGAAGAGACGTTTAGAAGCTCTTCCTAGTGAGTACATGACAATTTCTAATGGGCGTTCTACAGTATATCAACCGCTCGTCCGCATACTGTGCCACTTTGTTCCAGTTCGATAATCATCCCTCACAGTTATACTTCTTTTCATAGAGGGGCCTTATTCATCAAAGCTCTTCGAAACACTCTCCTGTACTCTATCCGCTCTGGAGATTGTACGAAAGAACAGTATGCAGTATGCCTAATTATTGGCCACAGCTTTGTGGTACCTCTACGATGAGAAGAATTTCAAACACCCACAGTCTAGTTTACGTAAATGAAGCTTAACAATTATGAAGCCAGGAAGCCATCAAGCTTGTCAGTATAGCGGTACCTGTATACCACTGGCAGCATTTTTACAACGGAAGGCAGCGGCGTTCATTCAACTAGTGTCCTATGCGTACAGATAACAAGTAATTATGGCTATAACGGCAGCAACATGTTGACACCAGCTTACTCCTGCGCTTACGTGTACAGAACCGCATCAATTCTAGTCGCCGCATCAGCATATTTGCGCTGCTAATCTGCAAGAGTTTCTTGCAATAGCAAAATGTTGTTTTCCCTAATTCTAACTGTGCAGGCTCAGTTTTAGTATGTCTTGGGTGCTTATATTTAATATTATATAAACAAACCTACTTTCTATCTTTGAGTGTGATTTATTGCTTGGTTACTTGCACGATTAGTCGGTGCTGTGCTGCCAGTCGATTTTATCTTTTGTTTTTCACAGCAGCAGCAGCAACAGACTATATCTCCTACCTATAGATGAGCAATTTGAGCAGGCTGCTCGAATATAATAATAATAATAATAATAATAATAATAATAATAATAATAATAATAATAATAATAATAATAAAAGTTACTACTACAACTATTATAAACAACACTGTGCAGGAGTGGTGGCATAGGCTTTTCGCCCGTTTCGAAAAAAAGTGAGGCGTTGCCACGACCAAATTGTGTGCTCAGATGGGACTCTTTTTTTGTTCCTTGATTGTTAACATCGGGTTGGCCCTGCTGTTATACTCCTACGGAGAAAGCCCAAACAAGTCCAGTACGAGCACGCGGAAGATTCATGGCACATATGGTAAGTAGCCTCCTATCAGCCAGAACTCCGAACAAGTTGGTTCGATTGTACCTAGAACACCCTCGAAAAACCTTAAAGAAATGGTCCATACGACCGGACCGAGAAGACAGTCGGGGACAGGCGTATCAGCCCGGTGTTAATATATATATATATATATATAAATTAGTTACAAAGTAGCAAAAGGAAAGCCAGCTTGACCACTTTGATCAACAATGTTTTCTTTAAAGCACTCGGAGAACAATATCTTGTTCGCCGTGCATCATTGTTTTTAGTAACAGTGGTAATAAGCTTCATGAGTGTGAGTATTGAAGTGATACTTTTTCTGTGCTCGAGCATATATATATATGTGTGCATGCTATTATTATTACAGCAGCGTCTCCAAGTTTACTTGGGTTGAACTCGAGTCGACACCAACCACCGAAGTTCAGCTTTATTGCGTTCGAGTCGGGTTCAGTCAAGTAATCTTCGGGGGGAAGATAGAAGAAATATGTTTAGCTTTATTAAAGAAACTGTAAGACAGTTCTCACTTACTGCCCTTTGTAGAGTACGTGTTTCTAAGGTCTAATCTGTGTAGCTGCAAGGGAGATAGCGTGCCGGGGGTAATTTTTTGGATGGTGTTTGTTTGTGTGATCGCTACAGTGATTTGTATCGGAGTTTTTGCAGTCGTATGTTCGCAAATGGAGTATAGTACCGGTGTGACTGCTGTAGTAAAGCTCGTAGTAGCACGTTATAAATGTGTCAATAGCCTTAAAAAAATCCTCCAAATCCTCGTTGTTAGCCGAGGAATTGCACGCCGGTGCCGAGTTTGAGGAAAATTCTCATTTTACTTTTGCCCCGGCCTACATACTTGACCTCTTGCTATACGAGGCATAGCATTCAATTCTAGTGTGAATTGCGCTAAACCGTACAACGACTGCAACTTTTCTGACCAGTACATTATGTTTTTTTTTATCGTACGAAATGTGGTAATTAACACACCTTTTAAAAATGACTAGGATGCACAAGGAACAACAAGTACTCAGCATCTACCCAATATGCGTCTTGTCGTACTTAGGTGACAATCACCTTAGGTCAAGCTAATCGTAGCATGAAGCTGTTTCCGCATGGACGTTTATGGCGCTTAAAATCCACATACGTATTCAACAGACATTCAGTTATTATATAGATCGCATTATCATTATAGGCGATTCGGTTGTCTACGCACGGTTGCTATCCAGCCAAGTACCCGCAACTTCTGTTGTACGATCTATGCTAATTGCGAGTATGCCGGTGATCCGCAGCGAGGTTGGTGATGTCCGTGTAATTGTTTATTCACATGTGTGATGTAAAAGTGGTCCCTGAGAAAAAGCTTTTCGACTACAGCCAGTACTCAACGCTGGTCGATGCTAGCCTACCTTATTCGTGTTCTATCCGGTTGTTGCTGTACATGCTATTCTAAGGATCAAATACGTTACTCTGTAGAATTAACAGCCACTTGTACGGCGAGTGGGATGTTTCACAAACCATAATTAGGCACGCAAACTACTTGCTTTATATATATATATATATATTTAAAGCAAGGGCAGGAGGATTTGCACAACACTTAAATTGGACATGCATAGCCACTCGTTAAAAGAGCTTATCAGCTCTCAGCGCCAGTGTAAATGTAGTTCAGATATTTATGATCTCTTTTGAGGAGGAACAGTGTTTATCTTTGAACGCATTATTATTATTATTATTATTGAGTCGTTAATTTAATATGCTTAGTGTTTATTATTTATTAGACTATTTATGCATATATCTTTGTTATAGGTGTTACGATAGGCCTCATATGTTGCCGGGGAAGGTCGGTACAGGAGAGGCGGTTATTGACTAATTGTCGTTGATTCAGACAGTGATCTTGGCAACGGTTGTCGAAAATTGTATTGCGAAAGAGTCGAGAAAGATACCAGAATTGGCGTATTTTGCTGTGTGGGTTCAGGGAGGTGGCTTGTTGCTTTAGGCCCGTCTGTGTATCTCTGAGGAGGTCTTCGCCACACCTAGCAAAGGTGAGTTGAGAACCTCCGCAGCGAAAGCTTTACCGTGGTGGGAGAATAAAATCTGGGTCGCCTTGCATTATTGTATTTTGTAGCAGATGTAGTCTCTGTGGTTGCTGTGAGTAATAAAGTTATATTTTTTTGGTCGAGCGTACGTGCATGTGTGTGGTATGCCTTCATTGTTTATCCTATAAGGTCTTCGGTACAAAAGAAGGATGTTCTACACCAAAACTTATAGAGAATCCTAAGAGTCACTACTTTAAAGCATTCGGGAGTTTAAGTGTTCACCGTCTTGTCAATCTTAAGGCATTCGGAACATGTTTGTAATCACCTCTAAGCTCTGTAAGTTAATCCTAACATCTGGTCTAGTGACACGCAGATATTCCAATGTTTACTCAGCACGGCCGAGCCCCGCCCTCTGATGGTTTGGCTGCCTGTGGTAGAGTGTAGATCGTCGTGTGAACCGCAAAATAATCCGGCTGTATACTCGTTCATTTTGAACTTGGGAACAAATCAGGTCACTGACCTTTGCAAGGACAATATGTAATAACCTTCATAACACTTCTCTAGCTGTCAGAGAGAACAATGGGGAAGAAACGCTTATTTAATTAGTCAGGCGGCTAGGCTGGTTTGGACTTTCTATTCCGAATTTTTCAAACATTTTTAGCTGACAAAAAAATTGCGTGAATGGGGATGTTGAAATAATTTTCTATTGGACCTATGTCAAAGGACTTTACTACTAATTTAGCAAATCTTAGTCTAGTAGAGATTCCTACCTAATTAGAGACGGCCATTAGGTGAATACTTCAAAATTAAAAGGCACAAACTGCACACGCGGCGACTGCACTCGTCAAGAAAGTTCCGACAGGTCGATTTAGAATGTTAGATCAATTTAAGCGCACTTAAGTGTCAAAATGTCGAAATAGCGTTCCGTCACAGACTTCCGCGGATCCTGTGTTTATATAAGCCGTTGATTAGAGTGCGATTCGAATTTCTGTACTGCAGCTGAACGGTCACTGCTCTCAGAAGCACACTGACGTGGTAGGGGAGCGACTCTCTCTCTCTCTCTATATATATAGGGATACCCTGTTACGCAACCAAATTAACTTGCAGTGGCTTTACGAATTTTTCCTAATCATCATACGTACACGCTTAACAGCGGCGTTACGGCAGTCGCCGCTCAGCATGTATAATATAAGGTCTCATATTGCGAGTCGTCTACAAAACAATCTCATAATAAACTGCATACGAACGTATATAGAACGCCTCTTCAATCATATTTAACCATATGCGAGGGCCTAAAACTCAATCGAGGTGAGGCCCTAGAATGTGCACGTTGATAGTAATGTATTCTCACTGGAAGATGACTGTTGTTGTTGTTCTTGTGTTTTTGTTTCTGTTGTTGTTGTTGTTGTTGTTGTTGTTGTTGTTGTGTTTTTGTTTCTGTTGCTGTTGTTGTTGTTGTTGTTGTTGTTTTGTAAGCCGTTGTATAGTAGTGAGAAAAGTTGCTAGATTATTACAGTAAAAAAAGTTATTAATAAATGCGCGTACCAGACTCGTTGCTCCTACCGCCGTATTAGCTATGGGTTCGGTGTATTTCGCCGACATGATGGCGTGACACGCGCGAAATTGTCATGTAAGGGTCCTGCTCGTGTTGAGGTGTCGGCTAGTAAAAATTAATTGATTAAGCCCGGCCTGGCCAGAAGATAATTTGTTGCGTCGATCATAAGCAATCCGCCTCGGTATAAAACAAATTTCGTTGCTAGTGGTATGCTTAAAGCACTTTGTCAGGGACGATAATCACAATATTTATACCATACCGGCAATGTGGCGTCGACTGTTGTTTGCATGCACGTTTACTGTGTGGTTGCAGGGATGTCTAGCTGTATACGCTGCGTAGCATACATATATATATATATATATATATATATATATATATAAATATATATACTATAGCCCGTTTGTTTGAGTCAACGGTCGTGTAGAGCAGTTGCGATATAAAGGTAGATATTATTGCTATCAGGTAAATATGTTCTTGCTTGTTGTATCACGGTCATGCCGCATAATAATTAATGATTAATATTCGTACCATTACTACATTAGGCACTGAGGCGCAAAATTATCGCCGCCTTACTGGTTCTATTATTGCAGCGAGGTCTCTTTCTCACCCTCATTGTATACGTTTAGACTCTTGAGGTTCCGTTGCTAGCTTGTTTTTGGTCGGGTTTTGCAAACATGTTACAGCCTGCAACGGCAAGTTGATTCACTCAGCGTGCCACGTCAGTTGGCAGCCGTCGCTCACGGTCAATGCGTCGAAGTTTGTTCCTGAAATAAAGTGTGATTGATCCACTAAAACTAGTGCCTATCTAATTTTCGGCACTGATGAGCTATTTTTATTTGTTCGCCACTTGTATAGTCAGGTCAACGCTGTTCCGCAAGATCGCGGTTCAAAGGCCATGCGTGCACCATAAAACACTGGTGCTTCCTATACAGTGACAGACAGGTGGCGGCGAAGTTGACTGAGGTCAACCAGTTGTTCTCGCGTTGCGATAGGTGTACGTACATCTTCGGCTGATTGTTATTGCCAGTTCTGCATTACAGGACTTCGATATGGCAGAACGTCCGCGACCGAAAGACTACGTAGATGATCAGTCAGCCCGAAGCTGGATAAGGTCGCGCGTATCAAATAAGTAATCGTAACAATACTAATTGTAATCAGCAATATCACTACTAGAATTACTATCGTAACATTGCGTTGCCGAGCGGTGTAGTCTTGCGGTAGAATGATTATTGCTTTTCGTACGGAAGTTGGCCGCCCATCGACGCACTGGATGCCATCGAACTTGTGCTTTTGTAGACTGCTGTTTCTGCTCAAATAATAATGTGGCAGCTGAGATGGCGTCTTCAGAGAGAAAGGCACATGCGTACCTAATGTAGGGCGTTCTAAATAGGTGTTTTCAATGAATAATAACAAAGGAAACCAGGAGAAAGTTACTGTCTTCCGCAGTGTGTAGAGGCAATGCCGCTTCTAAAGTTGGCGCAGTGGAATGACTTACGTTCGGTAGTGTTGCTAAAACCAATAAACCACGTACGTACCTTATATTGCGATTGTATATAATAAAAATAATACATTCTCTGACGAAATTACTTGTTAATGAAGATGCGCAAATAGAATCAAAGAAAACAGCCATGCTGGCAGATGTGACAACGAGAAGCCAACTAGACCCCGGCCCTCTGAAAAAACACGTGAACCAACGATTTCTCGACGCTTGTAAACGTGACAAATCGACGAGCAATTTCATTGAGGACCTTACACCAATAAAAGAACGTGCCGAATTTTAGCGGCTCAGCATTTCGTTAGCAGGAGATGGCTTCAATCGCTGCTCTCCCGAGCCTTCGTGTATCTACTACGCTGGATCGTAGTAGATCGGAGCATAACAGAAAACAAAACAAAACTAAAAATAATAATAATAGTAAAACGACGATTTCTCGGGCTTAACACCACCGCCATCATATATCGAATTTGCGGACTGCTACCCATGGCCAACTAGCTTCCAGTGTGAAGAGGGGAAGACTACATGCCACAGGCTACTACTACTACTGGTTGTAGCCTGTGGCATGCAGTCTACACCGTGGTGTTGTATCCACTACTCCAGTCCAATGACCCAGAGTCAGCAAGTTCAGCGGGCTGTTTTTGATCAGAATCAGCAATGGTTGGCAATGTTGGTGAGCGTTGTGAGCGGTCAATAGGCCAGCCAGTAGGTCAGTCAACGTCTTCTTGTGGGGCGATCTTCGACTTTCGACGCCGCCTGCGTTGACGATCACGCACCCATCGACCGAAGCACGGGAAGCAGTCAACCATCAGGTCCGTGGCCACCTTTCGTACGGTTTGCCAGAACTGAATCTCGGACACCTTGTCTCCGTCGCCTGATGATGATTTGGCGCTGTTGCTGTTGTTGTTGTTGCTGCTGCTGCCGCCGTGTGCTTGTTGCGAATGCCTCTGCACGAAGGCCTCCGCCGACTTTGTGCTTTGTTGTTTGGTGCTGCCACTGCTTTTGGTCCTGCTGCTGCTGTTTCTCCTTTTGTTTTTGTTGTTCATCTTCTTTTCTTGTTCTTATGATGGTGGTGGTGGTGATGTTGCTGCAGCAGCAGCTGATGGCCTGGCGTCGTTGCGTCGTTCCGAGTCGATGCCGCAATGCCAAGCAATGCTTGGTCGGCATAGATGATATTGGCGACTCTCTGCTGATAGCGCTCGATCTCGTCCTGAGTGTAGCTGCTCAGCCGACGGCGCTGGTTCGGCGTTTCGGTTCGCCAGGCACTTAGTGGGCGCCGACGCTGGGAGCCGTCATTATTGTTGTTGTTGTTCTTGTTGTTGTTGTTGTTGTTGTGATTGTCGTCGTTGTCGGCGTCAGAAGCCTGGCGCACATCTGGCTCGTCACCGACATGTGTTTCCGCCGCGCCATGTCCAAAGTTCGAGGTCTGACAGCTCACAGTTGACAACTCCATCGGCAATGATTGCCGTTCGTGCCGTGTTCTGGTTGCTGGCATTAGTGTTGTTGTGTTGTTACTGATGTTCTTGTTCTTGTTGTTTCTGTTGTTGGCGCTGTTGTTTCTGTTGTTGCGAATGTTGTTGTTGTTGCTGGCGTTGTTGTTGCTCTTGTTGTTGTTGTCGCTGATGATAGTGGTAGTGGTATCGCGATTGCGATGATTGTTGGTTGCTGCGTTGGCCGAGCTTCCTCTACCTCAGCTACGATCAGCGGTTGCGGGAGTTGATCGGCACCGAAGACGACGTCCGGAAGCACTGCCGCCACCGCCGTCGTCTGTATCGTCGCTGGAGCTTGCGATTCGAGCTTGGACTGGAGACGACAGCAGCTTGGACTGGATCCGGGGAGGTCCTGCTCAAGGTCGCCGACACCGGACGGCGGACATTGACCGCCCCCTGCTGGCGGGACGGGTGTGGTACGAGGCGACTGGTCGATTTCCGCCTGAGAGCTGGCTCCGTTCGGCTGCGTAACGTGCAAGATCGGCACAACCGATTCGGGCAGCGAAAACGTGTGCTGCAGCTGTCCTGTGCGTCTCCGACGAAGCCGACCGCCATCGCTGTCATGGTTGTTACCAGTTTCGTCGTTGTCTTCGCCTTTGTTGTTGTTGTTGTTGTTGTTGTTGTTTGTGTTGTTGCTTTTGCTGCCGTCTGTGACGATAGATAAAGAACCGTGACACCGTGTGGGCGCTGTGCTTGCGCCGATCGACGACGACGACAACAACAACACCCGGGCCTTGTCATGATGGTCGCACACAGTAGCGCGAGGCTTTTGCGCGAACTCGTCGACAAGACGGACAGGTCGAACCGGGGCGCTTGTCGCACGTGACGCCCTGTTCCGATCGACGAGTACAGGTGCCGACGTCGATTCACCGCCACCGCTCTCGGGTTGGGACGACCCGGCCAAAGATGGGGAATCATTATCATCATCAGGAGGGGTTGTTGCATCGCGTTTCGCTGTATCAACGATGTCGCTGTGGCTGGGCTTTCTGCTTGTGGTGTTGCTGCCACTGCTACTGCTGCTGCTGCTGCTACTGGCGCCACTCATGTGACCACAACTATAACTGTTACAGCTTGTAGAGCTATCACCTGAAGAGCCTTTTCGCCGCAAGAGCAAACTGCGCTTGAGCGAAGATCTCCGGCTGGAGTCAGCAGACAGACTGTGGTGTCGACTTAACTGTCGCCTTCCGTTAGTGGCGAAGTCTGTAGAAGTGGTCGTCGTCGTCGTAGTCGTCGTAGTCGGACCAGTAGGCGTTGCAGTGGAAGAGGAGGTCGGGTTGGTTAGCTCGGTTGACGTTTGGTTCCGTCTGATTGTCGTCGCGGCAGGCCGCTCTGATTGCGATTGCGCAAAGTCTCGAGCAAATATCTGTTCGAATCGAGGCGACAAGCGAAACGATCCACTGTTACGTTTGTTATACTGTCATGCTACTCAATAGGTAGACACATGTATATGGCGGAGTTCATCGGCTACCTATGTCGCCTACATCCTGTTACTGAACGTTTGCCTTCGCCCGCCCTCGTAGTCGGGCCATGGCAAGCATTCAAATGCACGATGCAATGAGCATGCAAAACGTGCAAGTGTGGTGGTTTGGAAAAAACGGGTACGAGACTTAGACAGACTAAGCAATATCATGGTGCTGAAGTAGAGATATATAGCAATCGTCTCAGCAACCATCCAGTCTATGTGCACCGACATCGTACCTACTAATGCAGTTATATTAGTCGTCCTGTCCATAAGTCATGTTGCGTCTGAATCCAAAGTTAGGAGTTTAACAATTTAAAGGGTACACTGGGCGACCTTTTCACGTGTGAGAACGCTCCAAGTCAGACAAAACATCCAGGTTTGTTTTTCCGGATATGTATTTGAAATGAGGTCATTGACTGCAACGTTGTAAAATGCTGCCTTGTGTTTCTTTTACTTTTCATGACACAAGAATTATGCGTCAGGTACATCAATCAACAAAAAAATGAATGACTTCTATTATCCATATAGAATGGTGAATTGAAATGACGGGCGGACCAGTTGAAGAGAAGCCGATCGCCTGAAGTGGGCAATTCATCATCATGGGCACTGTTTTCAATGGCAGTAGGATGTCCAACATTGCCGGAGAGGCAGGAATGTTATTACGACGTGCTCAAGACTAGCCCTGCATTAGCTCACAAAGCAGGGCAGACAACGTCCCTCGTTCTTTTTTTGGTGTCACTGTTTAGTAGTTCGCCAGGACGTTACACCAGCATACGCTGAAAGGGCAGTGCAGTTCGACGGCGTCGATTTTTTCTCGGTTCTGCTAATAGGGCTATCATGGTAGTCTTGTGTAGGGCAGGCAAATAAGTAACAAGCCCCGCATACCTGAGCGCCTGAGAGCGAAAAACCTAAGCACTGGGTTGCTCCAAATACTTTAAAGATCCGCACAAAATTGAGCGGACAAAAAGGGGTTCCACTGAGTTTGAAAGGATTTACAGAAAAAAACTTTTTTTTAAGTACCAATGGGCTCAAAAGAAGAGTCATGAGCACCCACGCTAATCTGGAAGAAAATCCATCCTGACCCCATGGGAAAGGCACAATATATTGCTATACAAGTATTGTGGGTCCGGAGCTTAAACGACTGTCTTCAAAACAGGCTAATAATGAAAAGACATCGAAAACGCAAACATTACGACTTAAACAAAGAAGAAGGTGAGATAAGCAGGACGACAAATAACGCGCTTGACCTAGATGCTATCCCACTAAAATCAGCAAATGATCTACATTTGGAATCTTCACGTGAGTTCCAGGTTATACCTGACAGGAATGCGATGACAAACATTGAGTCATGCTTGACCGGCGATAACTTGCATCGCACATGTGAAGCCCATAACAGAGGAAGTTGCTAAGGCGACTCTTCCTAGACTGGCGCACAAATACTGGCGAATCACAAAAGGGTAAGAGGACCTCACCTAGAGACTAATTTGTCAACTTGACAAACTGTTAAGAATGTAACAACCGAGCTACCAAATTCAGAGATCTAGGATTTTCACACGCTGTCGGGTGACCAGTATGGCTGCCGACGAGGCCAGTTAACGATGGTACAACTGATCCTGCAAAGGGCAGACCAGGGCACTACGGAATCTCGTTCATTCGTTCTTCTCATCTTCCTCGATTTAATCGCTTTAACGCTCTTAATACAGCCAACTAGGGAGTGATTAAGACAACGCTGGGGCGTAGGTGCATCTCGCTTTACCTCCGTTTGAGGAACTCATCTTATTTGGACGACGCCTATGCCGGGGCCGTGCGGCTGGAAAATGAAGGGCTTACGAAAGGCGTGAAGACCGTCGCGTACGCCGACCTCCTTGCTCTCCTCGTCACGGCTCACGGAAAAACAACACTAGTAGAAATTGCCAACGCGGCACTAGCCGACATAAGGGCATGGGTGGCCGTTTATTACCTTCCCCTTATCCAGTGATGTTTTAAGACGGAGGCAATTTACCTAACGACCAAAAGGTGACACCTGGAGTCAACCTGGCCCTCGCGGGCACCTTATCCCGTTCAAGTGGAATGCCACGAATTTAGACGCCATCTTAGATACCGTGCTTACGGGTGTCCCGCATATTAATTACAGCGTCTCCAAGGTCAGCAAGGTCGCTTAGAACCTGGCCAGATGCGAACCTACGGACGGGCGCCGCCAGCTGCTAGCGTCTGACGCGGAGTCTTCGGCGATGTACGCAGCGCCAAAGTGGGCTGATCTAGCTTTTCTCTCCGCTCGTAACAGATGAGCTCTCCGTGCGGCGCAGCGCGGCCTGACCCTTTGTGTCTGCCGGGCGTACTGCACGGTAAGCTCAGAGGCGGTCCTCGCTCTAGCTCGCCAGCTTCCCCGGGATCTCGTGGTCCAGGAAAGAAGCGAGCGTTGGGCGGATTATATGACGGGCTTCACGTAAACCCGAGAGGCAACGTTTGACGCGTGGGCTCACGAGTAGGCCACGCCTGACTCAGGCGTCCCCCCGTCGCTTGTACTGGACCTCCTGCGTTGGCACGACGGGTCGAGGGCCACTTACGTACTTTTCGGTCCAGGTCCTCACTGGCCATGGCTAACTCCAAACCTATATAAAGCTGATTGAAAAGTTGCAGGTGGACTGTACGGTCTCGCTCTGCTCCACTCTAGTCCGCAGAAAATCGACATATTGCTACGCAAGAAGATCCGCTCGGTATGCGCGAAAAGACGTGCCTAGCTGATGCTCGCCACGCGCCTCACGAAAGCACGCATGTGCCAACGGGCGGTCAAGATGAGGGTGCCCCGCAAGGGGCACCCTTATCGGCAACCTAGCCTTCCGTAGAAGAGCTCGACGCATCTCCTCGAGTTTATGAGCTGATGCTACAAGATCATGAGAGCCTCTGCGCTTGAGGCTTCCCTACCACGGTATCGAAGTAGGGTTACACATTAAAAACTCTGACGTGAGGATTGAGGCCCTGGGTAGGTGAAAGTTCCATATGAAAAAAATAAACAAATATCTAGTACCTGTAACACCGGCAACACAAGATCCGTAACCGGATCGGTAGGGTGTGCCTATAAGCACGTGTTGTTTTTTTTTAAAGACAGTACTGAGGTGATGATAATGATTTTTAATACATTTTATATAATGTAATAATTGTATTGTGTAACGCCAGACTTCGATGCTGTCAAGAGGCTTGTATTGTTACTAGTACTCTACAGTACATCTGCCGATCTAGCACGTGTGTCCATTTTTGCTAAGCTTACCTTCGAGAGTGAGGCTATGCTGAGGTCAAAGCTCGAGTTGGGTGAAAACAGTGTGAAGCTCTTTCGGGAGCAGCCAGCTGCTGCGTTGGCATTGCTTGTGTTACAAGCGCTGTGATCATTGCCGTTGTTGGAGCTATTGGTGGCCGCCGCTATGCCGCGGGCTGCCAGCCCCGCGCGTCGGGGCACCTGCGACTGCGCGGCCAATTGTCAGGAACCTTCTGACACGTAGCTGCGAGGATATCGCGCCGAGCTGGGTCGTTGTGTTGACACGGCCGAACTCGACGCCGGGGTTCCGCCCAGCCCAGTTGACTGGAAGTCTCCGGACGTACTGCTTGCGCGTGTCAGGACACCCCGAGCTGAAATCAATCAGGAACACAACAGCCCAAAACGAAACGTTCAAGTACCCATCATTAATTTATTTGTTTATAGGTGTCAATAACAGTTTAGTTTCACATGCCAAAGAACCGTGTACAATATGCAAAATTAATCTTCAGGGTGGGCAACTGCTCAGAGAGCAAGTTAAGGTGGGACGCGAGTACATGCTCTGGTAGAATGTCAAGGGTATACGTTTACTTACACAGGATTGAAATATGAATTGATGATTAAAACGGGTATTGTTGATGTTTTGCGCTGCCATGAGTGACACGATAGGGTTGTCACAAGGAATTGTATTGCATACTGGCTCTATTAAAGCGAAGAAGTGTCGTCCGATTAGTTTCACAATGCCGATTTATTTCCTGATGTGTATATGGCCATTTTAGCAAAGCACTGTGATTGGCTCGATACAGGTAAGATTGCATGTAAACATTTCGGATCGTAGATTTTACTGTATATAACTAGGTATCTGCTCATGTTAGCCGAAATTGTTGTCTTTGAAGAAACAGCAACCCGAATTAACATCTCGCCTCGTTGTATTCACACTTTGCTAGGTCCCGCCTAGTGCAGACCTGGTATCGTTGTATTTCGTACAAAGGATTCGATGGAACTTGACAATTGAATCAAACAACGAACCCTTACGTAGACACCCCATTTATAAATGCCTGTATTTTGCTTTGCTATTATTTTGAATAGATCGATAGGATCAGTTCTTTGTCAAATTATTATTGCCACTATGCCATTATTATCTTCTGGTTGCCATGGTTATTAGCCATGTTTATGATTCACTTATCATCCAATTAATAAACTGTTGAAATAAATGAACCGAAAAGAGTCCTTCGAAAAGCTCCGACAGGGCAACCGTCGGCACCAAACGGCGTACATACGGGCAAACCAAAACAGTAGACAAATATCTAAATAACTAACACAAATCAAATAGAAAGCTGATTGTTGACCTTGATTGGATGCGGACGTCGCAGCAGCAGCAGTAGCGGCAGCGCGGTGTCCCGGTGAAGACGGCGAGGAGTGAGGTCGGCTCGTATTGAGGCTTGTGCTACTGCCGCTCCTGCTCGAGGAGCTTACGGCGCCGTGGCTGGTGCTGGCAGCGTGTGCGGGAGAGTTGAGTGGGGATGAAATCCTTCTTCTCCGGCGAGGCGATGACGGAGGGGTAAGCAATGGGCCTGAAAGGTTGACGTGCCACGTGGCCCAGATGCCGTTAGATGTATGTTTGTATATGTGGGCCAGATAAAGCCGACAGTACACTTACGGACTAATGACGCAGCGTCGTTGTGTCTCGTGCATGCCTATACCTACTTCGACTACACATAACTCACTTGTCAGTTCCGCATTGCGCCATATATATATATATATATATATATATATATATATAAATAGATAGATATATTATATTTATTATAATTATATTATATTCTTGAGGACCATATGGTAATGGCGTTTGGTCTCGAGTCATCTGGCGTTTGGGGCAAGGATGCACTCAAACTGACGAAAGAGCTTGGGAAGAAGCTCCTTGAGGCTACAGCGGAGCCAAGATCGACCGCGTTCGTCCTACAGAGGGTGTCATTGGAGCTTCAGAGAGGCAACGCCAAGATGATGTTGAGTGGTCAGCAACACTCGAGCAATAACAATGATGTTATATAATTAATATATTAGTAATTGTGATACATGTACATAATGATATCAATAATAATAATAATAATAATAATAATAATAATAATAATAATAATAATAATAATCTGCGAGCCGTTTCAGTGCAAACTGTGCGGGAAGATGGTGGATTCCAGTGGCCTACACCCACTGAGTTGCCCGAAGAGCGCCGGTAGATCGTCCAGACATGCTGAACTAAACGGTGTGATCATAAGGTCCCTTAGGAAAGCCGGTACACTATCTACACATGAACCGAGAGGTTTAGTGTCCGCTGGCGAAGAAAGACCTGATGGGGTGACCATTGCATTATGGTCTCATGGAAAGTCCCTAGCTTGGGATGCAACGGTTTCGTGCACAACCGCGGCTTCCTATTTACACCACAGCTCTGTTGAGCCGGGGTGGGTAGCTAAGCACGCGGACGCCAGAAAACGGTTTAAATATGCTGGACTGGAAACAAGATATATTTTTGTGCCTATTGCCATGGAGACACTAGGACCAATTAGCAAGGGAACCGAAGCATTTCTCAAAGATTTGAGTAAGCGAATTCAGGAGTCACGAACGACCGAAGAGCGGGTCAATTCTTGAGGCAAGCGTTGTTCTTGGCCGTTTGCAGAGGAAACGCGGCATCTATTTTAGGCGCTAGATATTTAAAAAAACTTTGCAATAATACGTTCAGACCTCTCAACTGTAACATCGTTTAACATGTAATAAATAATAAACCTCTGCATAAATAATAATAATAATAATAAAACTCTGTTTAAAAAAATACATATATATATATATATATATATATATATTCATATACATTTATATTTATTTTAGCACTCAATGTTAAACACGCCACGGCGGTGCATGCCACTTACTCGGTCTGCAGATGATCGCCTGTCTTTGCCCCTCAATCTGATTTTGAAGCTCGCGTGCTCTGCACGCGCTTAGCAGTTTTCGGCTCTCTCGTTCGTCGTCCCAAAATTGGGCACGAGGATACTTGCCGCGCAGGCGGCGTCTCTCCTAGACAACCACGCAGCGTTCCGAGTTAACGTGAGAGTCCATCAGGGAACGTTTTGTCGTTACGCCGATAAGCCATGTACCACCCAACGAGTGTTAGGTAGAAGAATAGAAACACTAGAATATGCTCTAAAGGTAATATGACTCGTCGTTATCAGTGACAGAGCGCCAGTAGTGGTTGAATAAAAGAAGAGATAATTTCGTCTAATAATAACGTCATGCACATAAAAACAAAACAATCAAAACAAGTGCAAAGAGCTGCTTTAGTCAGACTGCCTTTTCGTTTCATGCTAACATTAGAGGCGCATCGTTAAGGGTGCTTAGTAGAGCTTTCTGGTAGTGGCTTACCCCCAGCATACTTTGATTCGCCAGGAGAGGGTATTGCGTCAACGGCTTGTTCTGCCTTATTCTCTCTCCTTGAGACGAGTGTCCACTACCTAGATAAATACTTTTCGGGCTGAACCTCAGCCAAGATTTAACGTCCACGGGACTGCTTTTCGCAATGCTTCATAGACGGACCCCATAAATACAAATGTGCAACGGTGGGGCTCGAACCCGCGCACCTGCTATGTGTGTTCTCCGGTCGCGAGACGCAGGCAGAATGCACCACGCCACCGGGCTCGGCAGTGTCCACTACCATACGATGGCTAATGTTAGCGAACACAGTCCAACGATAGCTCGCTCGGATATACACGACAATAATCGTGCAGCTTGCTCGGATATACTCATACATGCGTGTTTATATGCATGCATACATATACACCAAGTATACTGTATTGATATTCGAAGAGCAAGACCGGCCAATCAATAGCCGTTACGATGCCTTTTTGCGTCCGCATTTTTTTTCTGTGCGGAGATGTAAAAGCAGGTCTCAGATGGACGGACATGTGTAGGCGCAACTGCAATAAATAAACATACCTCATTCAGTTTTCGCCCTTCGAAGTCCTGAAGTTGTTTCTGAAAGCCGTCGTTTGGACTCGCAATGTCTCGAGCGCCTCGGACAGCACGTAGCGCCTCTCGCGAATTTAAACTGGTCACCGTCATAATGTAGGCGACTGCAATCGTCACACTTCGCGAAGCACCCGCCAAACTTACAGACGAGGGACAAAAGTATGCCACATAGGTGACGTAACAACAACACAATTATAAGCACATTATACTGGTCATGTATATTTGCTTAGGTAAACATTTTTGCTTAGGTATCTCTTAGGTAAACATTAACAGGCAGGAACACCTTTCAGAGCGTGGTATGGCTACTCTAATAATTGTGCGTTGTTTTTGCTATCAAGACCTACAAAAGTGCAAGATGTATGTTGGCTCCATTTGGCAAGCTGAAAAAATCTTTGAAAAGTATGTGCATATTGTGCATAACGTTTTAATTATGAAACCACTTTAGTCTCTCAGTCTGCGTAAAGCGATGTATTAGTAGCGTGTAAAAGTAAATCATTGATAAGATCATGCATATTTTTCTGCCACAAAACGCACTGCATCCCTTCATGCTGTAAACACGTAGATGCACTTAGACGCAGCTGAACTATATAAGTATTCACAACAGTTTTGCATGTATATATCAAGACTGTTTTAAGTACTGATCTAGTTCAACTGAGACTGCTTTCTCTGGCGTTTGAGATATTAGGAGGGCTCAGCCCGCTAACTGTACAACCACTTCACATGGTGCCTAAACGTCCAATTGCTGATTGGAGATTTTCTTTTTCAGCGGCTCGTGATTGACATACAAGCAGGCAATGCCGCAGCCTTGCTAGGGACGATGTTGCAGTGGTCCCAACTTATGCTGGCGACCTACCGGGACTGTGGGCAAGTGAAATACAGTTTCAGCCGTTCAAATGAAAAATATGCGTATTCCAAACACCAACAAAACGTGCTGCAGCGAAAGTAGGTATTATATGTTATTATATACATACGAATGGCATTTTCTGTTAGAAATTATGTAATTACCATATGGCTTGTGTTCTTTGATCATTGAAATCGCACATAACATCTTTATAATTTAGCAATAAGCACAGCAGTACGTAGCATCAGTCAGTCGGTGCACAGCCGAATAAGGTGACTTTGGCGTCCGTGTGTGAAGTGCTCTGTTTGCTGAGTCCGATGTGGCGGCTGGCATTCGACATACCAGTGCACAAGGACGTTCCCGCCGTTGATGCGAGCCGTGTGAATGAAATCGTTCGATTGCGAGAAGAACTGCGAGAGGTTCTGTGACGGCGTATCTGCCGCCTGAAGGCAGAGGTACTGAAGGTCCAAGTCATCATTGCCGCCGGGTCCATCGGCGAGCATCTGGTTTATCAACAATATATGCAAGATATTTTTGTACCTGTCTTCCAAACTCTAGTACGTCTCTAAGACTATCTATATTGGTGTGTTTACTATCAAAAGAGACAAGAAAACAAAACATACAATAGGGGCCGTCAAAACCAGCATGCAGGGAATGTTCTCTGGAAAATAAAGCCACAGGCGATCTAAACCCGGCGTAACAAACACCGAAAGCGAGACATGACGAAAATCACGAACCTGTTGACTTGTGCTACTGGCCGAGCTTCCTGGCTGAGGTTCCCGGGCCGTGTCATGAATGGCCACGATATGTGTAATGTTGTTGGCTCTCAGCTGCACCTGGTCCTGCGAGTCCCGTACGTTGCCCACGTACAGTCCCGGGAGTACCTATTGTATGATTTGTCAACAAATTAAGAAGTGTGCAAGCCATTCATAATCATTGAAACAAGTTGTGGTCCTACCAGACTGGTCGGGCTGACCAGTCCAGCAGCCTGTGGCTCGTCTTAAAGTCTCAATCGACGTGTTTAGCAACGTTTTACGAAAAAATCGCACCGTTTTGCGACACTTGACTGAGCAAATAAAACCCCGCACCCCGTAAAGCTAGTCAGACAATAAAATACACTGACTGTTTCTGACTGAATCTGTAATATTGTTTGTGTAACTAAATAATAAAAACTCAAAAGATTCGTAACCATCGAATATGCCCATAAACAGAAAAAAATGTTATCGCCTAAACTATTCTCCAAAGCTGAAACCTACACACTCATATTTCTTAGTGAGTGTAATTGTCGTAATTCTCTTAAAGTTTTCGTTTTTTCTAGTAATGATGGCGGCAAATATGCGCCATGCGTTTACAGTGCACGGGCCAATTAGCCTGTTCAAAGCGTGCCGTACAGTTATAGGCTTTAGTTTAGTATGTATGGTAATCATGCAGCATGTCGAGTCTAACGAAAGTAAAAACTAGATTTTATTTAGATTTATCAACCTAAAACGATTTTACATACTTGCGGCATATCATCATCAGCCGTTCTAATCAGCCAAGACTAAACGCAGTATCACAGAAAGTAGGCCCTATCTATTGTGACCTCCGTTCGCAATTGCATGCCGGTGTCACTTCGTAGAACTCCTCTCGTGAGCAGACGTCTATGCGCAAACCATGTAGGGGGCACACCTTGTGACCGGACGCCTCTTCATAGCTTCACCAATTTTTTGTAATTGGCTGTTCGTCATAAAGTGTTTGTCAGGCTCATTGTATTGTTTCGCGGCGTATGCGTGCGTCGAACACTACTTATGCAGGGGGACTGTAATGTGCCTTTATATCTTCTGCGGATAAAAAATACGGTGGAGTGCGTCTCACTGGCATTTTGCAATTGTTCTAAAAATAAATTTCAATGTATGGGACTTATACCCGGTTTGCCAAATGCATAGTTAGCGGCGCTGCTTCCTAGACTACGCTACCCTAACATCTGAGTACGATTCCTTGTTAATTAGCCCCTTTCAGAAAGGTACGTGTATAAACAATTGACGTTGGCGGTGACGCTGTCGATTCAAATGCCACGAAGAGATTAATGAGAGCCTAATTGCTCGGAGAGGTAACTGAAGCACCTCAGAGCATATATCGTGCCATAAACAACACCTAACCACACATGTTCTCACTGATGCAACTGTCTCCGAGAAAGTCTCACTCAAACACACAAACAGCGGAAAATACACTACTTCGCAGGAGCATGATCTCAGCACAGTCGCACGATTGAACTCGTGAAACCAACTCTAATCCGATCTGATACCCAAACTTAGTGGGGTTATGAATCCCTCACAAGTCTCGCAGGCTGCTAGTATTGCATGTATATCATGCATTCTCAAGCATTTTTTGAACAAAAAACAAGCTTTTCGGCAGCTTTAAGGTAGACACGTATAAACATAATTAAACAACAAATGTGCTGTTCTAAGTTGATTGCATCAACCTATTCGGAAGGCTTTTCTCCCGCCGCTTGTAAGTTAGCCCGTTAAGTAGTTTCATTGGTGGATATCATATACACATAAATAAGAAACGTAAATAATGATGTTTGCGTTATTGCGAACTCATGTGTATATTATACCAGACAGGACGAAACATATATATATATATATATGGCAACTGTATCAGCATCCCATTCATTAGCATAGTGTTGGGTGGAGATATTGGTAGTGCCATGGTTGTTTGATGTTGATTTGTCGGCCCGTCGGTCGGTCTGTTGGTGATTGGGTTGGAGTATTGCGCGCACGTGTGCAAATCGCATATGCTTGCCTATATGCGTATCTGATGGTCCATAATCGTAGGGTGAAATGATGAGAATTGCAACCATACAGTAAATGCTTTGTGCCTCATCAGTCCATAAGGATGGGCCGGGCGGCAGCAACAACAACAACAACAACAACAACAACAACAACAACAACAACAACAACACCAACAACAACAGCAGCAGCAGCAACAACAACAACAACAACAATAACGACGACGACGACGATAATAGTAAGAGCGGCAGTAACGGCAGTAGTAACCCTGGCCGGCATCCTCTGGACAAAAAGTCGACAAAAAGGACATAGGACGTCAATGGAAACCGTGCTGCACGCCGAGGATATTTGTGCGCAATTCTCTGTTTCGTCGCTCTCTGTGCTGCTGTACGCGTTCAAATGTGCGTAGGGCGAGACGCCAAGCGCGCTCGCATCAACTGACAGGGCCTCTCCATCCGCCCTGCTCCACCAGCCATTGATTGACTGGTTGGTCACAACTGGACGCTCCCATCTGGCCTGGCTACTCCTCCCAGACAGGCGCCGCGTCCTCGAACCGCCACCGGTTCCTGCCCCGAGCGGCGTCCTCATCATCTAATCAGTGGAAAACGGGTTCGGGTCGTTATTCGGCAAAGTTGTTGTTGTTGTCGTCGTTCCGTTCCTGCGTTGTGTGTCCTTTCATCAGGGTTTGGCTTTCGACTACACACTCACGGGTACTTGGCAAACTCTGCGAATTCCGCGATGGCCTGCCAATGCAAGCAATTGACTCGCCACTTAACTATTCCGTGTGCTGGCTATATGATACACTTTTTTTTTGTTTTTTTTTCTTTAAACTACGATGAGGCGATGGGCAAGCGTATGGAATAGCGAAGTAATAAATAGCCGGTTCAGCTTATTATCTGTTCGACAAATGATCGCTATTTGCAGATGAATGGCTGAACTCATTTCAGAAAGGTTGATGACAACCTCATTGTCATATTTATTATGTTTATTATTATTATTATTATTGAAGCTGCTATTTGTTCTTCGAGCATTGCTATTTGCACTAGTAGAAATTTACCGCAGCTTTGGGAGCGACGAACATTGCTAACACTGGCCGCTCGAATAACGCTTTATCCCACACGATGTCTGCGTAGACAAATTCTCACGTTTATTTACATATATGTATGTATTTTACCAAGAACATGAAGGTCACGATGGACAACGCATTTGTTTGCAAAGATAGTTATACCAACAGTAGACTGTACCGTTGTGGTAAACAATTCAGGTTACTTTTTATCGATATTTTCCTATGCTTGACAGCGGAAGCGAGCACGCGGAATTAATTTACGATCAGCGGTCGGAAGAATCTTGAACATGGACTTGCTTTGCTTAATCTGGATTGGCTTTCGAGGCCCTTCTGAAGAAGACCATCAATATCGTAGTAGTGACTCCGCGGTCCGTTACGTATGATAGTTTTATTAAGAAGCATCAGGTCTTATCAGGACAGATAAAATTATTGGCCATTTGGAGCAAACCAACAAAAATAAATTCATTTGCTCAAAATAGTCACAATATATGATTGCTGACAATTATCTCGCTTGACCTGGTCTATACCTGCTAGTGATTTATCTATGGGTGAGGGCTATTTTTTTATGTTTCATCTTTCTATCCTTAGCCGACGTTCATGGTTGTCATTATCAAGTTCGTTTGCCACAGCTTAATTCTCATTTCTCTTAACTCTCATTTTATGGCGACTTATTCATCCGACCGTTTTCACGTATGTGTAATTTGTAGCACAAAAAAAAATTAATATATATATATATATATATATATATATATATATATATATATATATATATATGGCGGATTACTCTCCATGAGAACACATGGTTCAGAGTTCGTTTTGTCGCTACAAACTTTGGAGGAATATTCTTCTCACGACGCGTTGTCGCATAGATAATGCTGAACACCTTTAGCATCATTTCAGTATAACGTTTCTAAATATTTACGAGAATATCGCAATCAATGTTTCTTAATCTCTCCAATATGTTGGGAGTCTGAATGCCATCCCTCGGGACCCCGTACTTTATTGTGTGTTACAGTTTTGAAAGCAGACTTAAAATCAAAGTAAATGACGTCGAAAAACCTTGATGCGTGAACATGATCTGCTCAGTTAAACTGCGTTTTCTAGAGTTCATGTGCGCAGCTTCTACCCGGACGATAAGCAAATTGTTCTTTATTAAACAATCCTTGCTCGTCGACGTTTAGTTATATAGCCATGGAAATTACACTTTCTAACAATTTACAAACTATAAAAGTAAGCGAAATCGGTCGCTTATGCTTGGATGGAATGTGATTTATTTCCCCACGTGTCTATTGATTAAGTATATATATAAATGTCCAAGACTGATTCTCTGATTAAAAGTAAATACCTTATTGCAGTGTGTTTTATGTCTATTCGTGTGGTGATAGTTGTATCGTGCGATTTCCTAGTTCTCCCAAGTCGTGCACTAGGTCTGGTTGGTCTCAGAGTGACGTCTCGCTACGGCCGTCGGGCGCGGCTCTGCCACCCATGTTGGTTCTCAGGTTGAACTCGTCTGCTTCTTGTAAGACCCAAGGTAGCTTGAAAACTGCTACGTCAATACTAATAGGGCGGTGATGTCCGTAGTGGTAAGACCACGACGGCCCCGGAGGCTCTGATCAGCTTCCCCATTGCAGTTACCCCCCGCAAGTATTCTCGATTTCATCGGTAACATCTTGTCTCTTCTCTCTTTCTCCTCACTCCCCATTTCGTTCTCTCTGGTTTTCTCATGATATGTTGCAGAACACGCCGATGCTCATGTATTATTAAAATTATTATTGGTATTGCTAGTATCGTTCTTGGTATATTGAGGCCTGGCCAATGGATGCAGCATGTATATTACCTAAACGTGTCTAACAGATGGATCACTGGAAACGCCTTAAATGATTGGGCCGCTCTAAGCAGTTTTTTTTTGCTCACATAACACTATGAGCTGGTCGTATCTATAGGCACCCAGCCCGAGTGTGGATAGTTATTACGTTTGATAGTACAGACTAGTTAGCCCGAAACTTTGATAGCATCCAAAACATGAGATGTTATTTCGACATGATTTTGGCGCCTAGAATGAGTAATTGCGCCTTAAGGCACCTTAGGTGTTCCTGCACTGGCTTATTGTTCAATGCCTCGTTACCTATTAGACACATATAATGGAGGTATAGGAGAAAATATACGTGCATAATGAGTATCTTCGTAAAAGGCGAGGCACTGTATCTCACGCTAAAGTATAAACCTATAGTTCATATCTACTCAGTTTTTTAAATTGTCTTCCTCTTTGAATGGCAACTTCGGCAACTACAACTTCGTTTGGCCGCTACATTACAGCTTCATTTTAAGCCTGGGAGGGGGGAGGGGGTGGGGAGCAGCCAGGCCCTCATGGTCTCGACGCACCCTCACAGGACGGATTACAAAATGGCATCCCCCTATCCAACCGCAGGTAGACATGCGGGATGATAGTAAGGGATAGAGCTGATTGAAGGAGAACGGCAGGGACGCCTCTCCCACGGTTTCGATGTAATGCCAAAGTAATACCGAGCCTGGGGGGGTGGGGAGGAATCCGGGTTTAGTGGGTTTGCGAGTCTCACACTAGTCACGCAGGCTGCTAGTGGCGCATGTGCATCATGCATTACCGAAACCTCCCAGAACAAAAAAAAAAAAAAAAAAAAAAAAGCTTCATTTTAAGCCTAATTTATTTAGTTTGTGCGTAAAGTTTCTACAGTTCCAGAGGCAGCCCGTAGTAGCTGGAGCCACAAAAACGTGTAAACGACGGAGGATAGTTCGCACTTCCCTATTTCCTTCCGAATGTCAGTTCAAAATCAGGATTTATAAAATCAGTAACTATGTACGTTCTGGGCATATGACACTGCATTTTGGGCTGGTTAACTGATTAAAAGGGAAAATTGTCTTTATTGCAGTATGTTTTATGTCTATTCGAGTGGTGCTAGGCGTATCGTGCAAGTTCCTAGTTCTCGCAAGTCGTGCATTAAGTTTGGTTGGTAATTTATTTTATTTATATAGTAAACATAATTTATATAGTTAATGAATTGTTAGATTTATAACCATTTGCGCTCGATTTAAACATGGAGAAGCTATATGGGTCATTTTGCTCGACGTTGCGTGACGCTAGACATCGGGTCCATCAAAATGATTTTCTGGACAAATCTCAAAAGGACACAAAATAGTGCTCATAGTAGCGCCGACCGTAAAAAGCTTCCCCTTATCCCAAAACGACACTCCGGAATCACTAGATCCGGATCCGGAGCAGCTGTGCCTCATCTACATATTTCAAGATCAGGTCGTCGAGTTCACGAAGGAGGCATATTATGGGGGGGACCTTGCTGTGGACAATCTGAAGAACAACTGAACTGCGCCACACCGTAAGTTCTAAAAAGAATGCTAGGAATCAATCGCTCGCAACGAAACCGCCTCGTTTATCTTTTTTCAAACACCACTGCCCGCCGAAGACTTGAAATCGCGATACGAACTATCGTGCATAGTCGTGTATCAAAAAGTAGACATCCAAACTTGGCGAATCCAAACACGCGTTTTTTTACATAGGCACCATCAAAAATCTGGTTCGGAGGGAACAGAACCGTCTAAACTACTACATCATTACGCGCTACTCGGTTGATAGCGTCCATTCCAAGTTCCATTCTGCTTAATCACAAACTTCTACGAATTAAGTGAATTCTGCATATGCATAAAGTATTGGAGACAGAATGTCCCTGACTGTCCCGATATGCTGACCCCAGCGTTAGCTAGCGTGACGGAAAACAAATTGCTCGTTAATACGCGTGTATATGTGCATGTTGGTTGTGAAATTGTTTATTTCTTTTGTTAATCGCTACCCACAAAAGAGTGAATAATTTAATAGGGTTAATATATAATACATATAATTTTGATATATTAAAGGGTAAACATCTTGTCAGTTATTACTACTCGCTAATTTCCAATTTAGTCATGACGCATTTGAAGATAGATCTTCCATTGTTGTAAATTGACTCATTCGCTAATAACTAAAGGTACGTGCGCAATACCCTAATAGCGTAGTGCAAATGACGGCATTTCCTCAATGGGCTATACATCACTTTATATGCAAATGCCTCGTTGCCACACGTGGCTCTATTTCGAGAAAATATATTACAAATAAAACCAATTTCGGGCTCTACATACGTCTTATTTAACAGAGCAACACTGCAAATTTAAACAAATAAAAACTCCTATCCAACTAAGTCGCATTGATTCATATCTTTTGTCACACACTGCGTCAGTCATTGTACTCGGAATTGCTTCAGGTCCACGTTGCGATGTGACCTTGTTTTAAGCGTGTACACCATGCAAGCAAATCTGATGATATCTGTCGCTCAGTGCGATTCGACAGATAGTGCCGTAGCTACAACGAACCAAAGCAGGATCAGTACCAGTTGTTAACGTCAACTGCATTAAGTAAATATGCCCAGGTATTGCGAGGTCCTATACCTACATTCCTATATATTGCTAGGAATGTTGACGAAATGCCGGCATTGTTTTAATGGAATAAAGCTTGAGAGTTATCTGATTGCTCTTTATCGCTGTCGAGTGCAAATTGCCACTGAAAGACTTTTTACGCTATCTCGATGTCACCTTAATGACGTTGACCGCATCTACATCACAAATATCATTCTTCCTGCATAGATTGTAGCAGTCAGCTTTCCTGCGTTGCGGTGATTTGTTGCTAACTGATTATTTGACTGACGGTTAAATACTTATACGACGCATACGTATTTTATCCTCAATCGTACAAAGAACACCAAATTCCACCCACTGAATGTAACGATTTCAATTTGAATATATTTTTCATGACAATTGCACGACATAACGGCTATAAATATTAATTGCGGGCGCTTCACTTAGCGCCCGCAATAGCAAGTGCCGCAGTAGTGTTTCCACCACCGAAGCGAAGTTTGACCGCGCTTTGCACTGCAGTTCGTACGAGACTGCGAGCCAAGCCGGCGGGGTTGCCATTGGTTGCCGGCTTGGCGGCGGAGAGGATCTGGCATAGAGCACACAAGGTGCCAAGCCGGCCGTACACAATGTACCTGGCGTTCACGTGTCTAGGTTGGCACACGTCATTCCGCAGCCGCGCCAAACATCTCCTGGGAGAGATCTACACGTCGAGAATTCAACAACACGGCTCTGTTCCGGCCGCAGACCTGCTCGCGCGGGAGAGCTGCCGCCAGCCTTGTTCACGGAGGGCCTCGTTCAGGAGTGTAGGGAACGCTTACGTGACACTACTACAATGACGGCCATTACTATAACCACGACAGCCATTACGACTAGCCATCACAACCTGTAGGTAGGAGGCTAGATCTACGAACACTGCTAGGTCTCACTAGATTTTGTTGCAGTTAGCTTTGCGCTCGGGCACACAGGTAAATGGGCACGCACCCTGTGCGCGAACTACCCTACTCCTGCAATCGTCTGCTGTCTAGACCTGCCGCATTGCCTCTTGCGGTGGAATCCCGCCCAGCCCAGCCCAGCTACTGCTGCCTGCTTGGGCCAGTGCCATAAAGCCGTTTGCAATACATGCGGTTGTACGGCGACCTTGCCGACCAACCCGACTGACTCAAGTGCGGAGGGAACCGCGCGCTCGAGGCAATAAAAGAAAGACGGACAAAACGCTTCGCGGACTTTCATGCCTGCATTCATGCGCGCCATATGCGCTTTGCCCGTAAATACAACAGGTAGAGAGGAGGAGCATGCAGTCGACACTTCCGCCATAATTGCCTTTGCACACCGTACACAGCACGGCGTTACGTAGTAGAAGTATTTATTAGTAAAAAATCTTTCTAATAAGACGCGTCGTCGCTGCAGCAGCTGCACCCTAGTCTGGTGGTCTAGAAGCTATATATATATACATATATATAGCTTCTAGACCTAGCTTCTATACACTATATATATATATATATATATATATACCGAAAGGTGATGTAATGATAAATAATATATATATATATATATATATATATATATATATATATATATATATATATAATTGACTAGTTTATTCGTTTAGTAGTGTGTGTACACATATCACCCTTTTATATCAGGTGCGTATAACGCTGTAGCTATTAATTTTTTATATTGTACTCCCCCGTTTTATCCCCTTATGTGTTGAGCGGGTTCTATCGGTATAGCCTCTGCTTCGTAATCTTAACCTGTGCCTTTTTTGCATCCTTGCTTCGTCCTAGCGCCTCCCCTAAGTCTAAATCCTTAGTTCCTCCCAGTCGTTTGCATTCCTTAACAAGATGATCTACCGTTTCCTCTCTCTTTCCGCATATCCGAAAAACCGTTGTTTCGAATTCCTCGTAGCAGTGTCGCTGCACCCATATACACACGAGAGTCATGGGAAATATATGTTATATTTCATGTTTTATATTACTACGTAGCAAGCTAAGTACGCGGAGGACCGTAATTTAATAAGACAGTATACGACCGTTCAAAAATCTCACTCAGCTGTTCTGCCTTATGAGCTTGGGTAGCATACTGGTCGTGGTTGATAAGCACGGATGCACAAAATGAATAGCCAGAATAAACATATGCGGCATGCACATACACGTAGGTAGTGCTTTGGCCGCGGTCGGGGTAACAAAACTTGCGTTCTATAAATAGCACGCACATTGGGACTTGAGATGAACACCAGGAAGACCAAAGCCATGAAATTCAGGCGTGGAGGTCGATTGGCTGCCAGACACGTTATACGTCGCTGCGGCCAACCATTGGAGTTTGTTAACTCTTTTCAATATCTTGGCCTTCGGGTTCATTATACAGGAAAGACGTTCACAGCGCATGTAAACGAAACAGTACGGAAGGCACTTGTCTCTCTTTACGGGGAAGTAGGCAATGTCCGAAAACTGTCCGTTCTCTCAGCAGTGAGGCTCTTCATGCTTAAGATTGTTCCGGGACTGATGTACGGTCTTGACAGTGTGTGGAAGCACCTCACGCTGGCAAATTTTAACCAGCTTAAAAGGTGTTTTTCATTATATATGAAGCGAGTGCTTTGCTTGCCTATCCGAGCAAGGAGCCGCCTTGTGTATCTCATGTCAGGCTGCCCACCGGCTGCTGAAACAATCCGACTAAGGCTGAAGAAGGCTTGTTAATCACCGGAGATTTTAACTCGGCAGCAGTGACGTGGGGCTCTCGGCGCACAGACAAGCGGGGGAGAGCGCTCTTAGAATGGGCAGCGGCCAACGACCTGTACATTCTCAACGATGGAAAAGAGGCGACTTTCCGGCGGCACAGCTACGAATCATACGTAGACATAACTTTCAGTAACTCTCAGATAGCGCAGAAGGTATCGAGCTGGACGGTTCTCGTGGAAGAGGAAAACCTTAGCGATCATCTCTGCGTAGAGACTCGACTAAATCTCGGAACTGCTTCCCCACCGCAGCAACAGAGAAAGCGGTACAAAATTTGGGATGAAGAAAAGTTCAAAAAGGAAATTGGGAACAAAATGAGGCAATCCGACTCACCCAAGACCCTGGGGCAGCTCCAGGTCATCCTCAAAGAGGCGTGTGAAAAAACAGCCACCCACGACGCACCCAAGACGGCTAGGAAAGCTGCCCATGGGGAAAGCCATACAGAATTGTGTGCGGTAACAAGAAAACCGCTGTTACGGGCGTCCTCGATGAACAGGAAACCGTTGACATCCTAGCTAAGCTTTTCCCGACTCACGACTCGTTCGAGAGGGATACCTACGAAAACACATCAGAAGCAACAGACGATGATTTCCCGGCAATTCAGCCGTTCCAAGTTCTCCAAGCGGCAAATAAGCTCAAGACGGAAAAGCCGCCGGCCCTGACGGCATCCCCCCGGCTGCAGTAAAGCTTCTGTTCAAAGAACATGCAGCTGCTGTTGCAGAAACCCTTACCTCCGCGATGAGAACAGGAGAGTTCCCACAAGATTGGAAACAAGCAGAAGTGGTCCTTATCCCCAAAGCAAATGGAGGATACCGGCCAATATGTTTACTAAGCGCCTTAGCCAAGGGGTATGAAGCCATTATTGAAGAAAGGCTCAGGCTGTTTGCGGAGGAGTGCGGACTCTTGTCACCGGCACAATTTGGCTTCCGTAAGCACAAATCGGTCCTAACGGCAATCCACAGGGTCCTCAGTAGAGCTGAGCAGGTGCGCAGGTCCACCACCTGTACAAGACAGCTAGTCATGGTAACCCTCTTGGATGTGAGAAACGCCTTTAACAGCTTTCCATGGAAGACCACCTTGGACGCGCTTGTTCGTAAAAATGTTCCGCCATACCTAGTTAAAGTAATATCTGGATACCTTAAGGAAAGGTCCGTTTCAAACGGCAAGGTGGTGTTCCCAATGACAGCCGGCGTGCCACAGGGGTCAATCCTGGGCCCACTGCTATGGAACCTAGCGTATGATGACGTCTTGCGGCAAACCGGTCTACCCCCGGGAATAGACATGATAGCTTACGCTGACGACTTAGCGGTTGTGGCACAGGCTAAAACGGAGGACGAACTTGAGCTGAACACGAACAAAGCCCTGCACTCAACAGCGCAATGGATGAAGGCCGCGGGGCTGGCACTCGCCCCTGAAAAAAGTGAGATTATCCTCTTAACTGGCAAGAAGAGAGTCCGACCGCTGCACATACAGGTTGCAGGGCAAACAATCCAGTTCGTGAAAGTCGCCCGCTATCTTGGGGTGACGCTGGACACGTCCATGACGGGCTTATGTCACTTAAAAAAGGCTGTGGAAAAAGCATCTAAGACGGCAAACGCTATAGCGAGGATACTTCCAAACGTACACGGACCGCGGGCTCGCACAAGAAAACTACTAATGGCAGTTGCAGAGTCTATCGCCCTCTTCGGAGCTGCCGTATGGGCCAGAACGGCTCTTAAGACAAAGAAAGCAAAACTACTCCTGCGCAAAACGCAGAGGATCGCAGCCCTAAGGGTAATACAAGGGTACAGAACGATCAGCACAAATGCGGCTCTGCTGCTTGCCGGAGACATTCCTTGGGACCTTAAGGCGTTCGAGAGACAACATTGGACATTGGCACACCTACAGAAATCGACAAAGAACGAGAAAGAAAAGTCACTTTAGAAGAATGGCAAGCTGAGTGGGACGCCATTCCCTCCGGGGCCCCCGGAAAGAGCCTGACCAAACTGCTGCCAAACATACAGGCATGGATAGCAAGGCCGGGAGGAGATCTAACCTTCTACCTGACACAGATTCTCACGGGGCATGGAAACTTCCAATCATACCTCCACCGAATTGGGAAGGCCCCATCAGAAATATGTCTTTTCTGCGAAGATGCCCTGGAAGACGGTCCAGAACACACACTTCTTAAGTGCCAGGCATGGGAGGAGGCCAGAACCGGAGCGATAAGACACATTCGCGAGAAATGGTCCAGAGCGGGAATAACCCACCCTGAAGTTCAAGACCCTCCACGAAACTGTCTGAAATGTTTCGTGGAGTACATCCTGGGTTCGGCCCAAGCATGGGAACTGGGAGCGGAATTAGCTCAGGAGGTGCTAAAGACAAAGTACATAAGATGCACAGAAAGGCAGAATCCTTTTGAAGCCAGCACGGCTGAAGAAAGCGCAACTTTGAATCAAACGGGTTTGCAAGGGCTGGGACAAAGTGCGCCTGACAGGTGGGGGAACCCGTGAGCGACCCCGGCCAATTGATCCGATAGGGCACTCGCCACTTTTCCTGATGGCCCATAGCACTGTTCTATGGAGACCTGGGCCATCAGAGAGTGAAGCTTAAGGGGGGAGGTGCGTTTAGTGGGTATGGGTCTCAGCGGCGCAACATCCATCCGCTGGGGTCGAGTCCCACACAGCTCGAGATGGAAACCGAATTTTTCTACTCGTAGCAGTAGTGCGTAACTGCATTTAACCCTCCTCCACAAAAAAAGGCTGAAGATGCCGCGTACAGTACCTTACGAATGTTTTATTTCGGAGTGGGAAGCTAAAGTCGGGCCAGACGGGGGGTCGGTGTTTGGACGTTTTTAATGCCTTGCACCTTTCCACCGAAAATCGTTGCACTACTTCTCTCGTCGGAAGCGTGAAGAAGATAAAGCGTCATGAAAAAACATTTTGAAATGTATATTATACTCAATTTGAGTGAAATAAGCATAATTGTAATTATAAAATCGCACGCACAGGACTTTGATTGCCAGGTTAGGGCAATGCATTAAATACTAAATTCTAGGCTACGTCAATACCAATTGCAATAGAGCAATTTAATAAAACAAACCTGAATATTATCAATCCGGAGCCTAAATCGTTAACTTTTTTATTCCGAAATCTGACTTATATGTAGAGAACAACAGCCTGATATAGTTCGGCTATTGAAGCCAATACCGCACAGGTCCTTCTAATGCTATACTTTAGCGAAACACGCTTAATAAACCTGAATTGTACGCGCTCAGTTGCTTCAGTATACCTTTATGTATGGCCACGCGTCAATAAGCTCCTTTTGGGAATGATAACGTTCTGCAAAGGCTTATGCAAAATGGAGGGCGCTTCGCTGTATGCACATAGAAAAATACTGTTGCAGATACAGGTCGTGGATTAACCACGAAGACCACACATAACGGTTGTATTGAAACTATCATATCGTCACCATTGCACCGCATAGGAGCTTGATTAATTGCTAACCGTAGTAAACCACCATCGTAAATACCACCTCCGCATTGATTCATCATTCTTATTGAGTCAAAAACAAGGCGGATGGTCGCTCCATGCAAGTTTAATTTTCTGCACCACAAGGTTTCATGACAACGAAACCAGAGAGGCTTTGAGGGCCGCTCCTACCAGAAACCAGTTTTCGTTATCATCTGCAATGCGATGGTAGTATATATGCGTGTATTTGTCAAACGTACCAGGACATTTTCATTTTTCTCAGCTGCTGTAGCTCTGCTGCGATATCCAGCAGAGTAGCCTATGCTGACTTATTGTGCCTGTGCTGACATATTATTATGACTATTCGGTAAGGTTTCCATAAAATAAACAATACAAGTAGTATAACATAATATAATAGGCAATAACGGTAACATAACGTATGATAAATACTTTCAATAAGATCATCTGTACGCGAAACTTTATCAAAAGGACTGTATATTTCAGCATGGCCAGCGCACGAGTGCCTTCGCTACCTACCATTTGTTCGATATGTGAACACGTTCGCTTAGAGGCGCACTTGTGTATCCAATGTTATATGAAATCAAATCTGTGTATAGGTTAGCAACAATATCAGTACTACTGCAGCCTAACCCAAAGCAAAACCAAAGCATCGAACAACAGTTACTACGGCCTACTTTGTATCATCTAGCTAACGCGACTATATGCCGAATGATGAATACGACTAAAACCAACAACACCCTTCAACAACCACAGCAGCAGCAACAACAACAACAACAACAACAGCAACAGCAACAACAATATCGACCAATCTCACCACTGCAGCTTTTGCGAAGTGAATCTACCCAAGTGA
Source organism: Dermanyssus gallinae (assembly GCA_003439945.1). Lineage (NCBI taxonomy): Eukaryota > Metazoa > Arthropoda > Arachnida > Mesostigmata > Dermanyssidae > Dermanyssus > Dermanyssus gallinae. The sequence goes on from QVRM01000518.1 coordinate 183,683, forward strand.
AGCTCGTTGGGGTCAACACTCAGCACACCTCATACAGATCATGCGGTTAGATCGCTCGAGTTATGTCGTTACCCTTCTTCTCGACTAGGCTCGGCTCGGCTCGGCCAGACTAGGCAAAGTGGGTGCACAGGAATCGTGTCGCAAGCACTGTCCGACGGCGACCGTTTGCTGCTGGCTGAATAAACCCAGAAACAGCGGGTGATGCAGCCAATGCGACACGCCGAACCACAGCTCTGGTCGACGAGCGCACACGTCGGCCGGGTTCACCCACCACCCCCGGCGGGCCCACCACCCCCGGCGGGCCCACCACCCCCGGCGGGCCCACCACCCACGAAGCCCCAGAAACTGAAACAGCAGTCGCCGTGGCCGAACACTCGCTTTTGAACTAGGGGCATTCTCACCTTTGTTTCTCTTTCCGTGACGCTTTATCTCTGCATTGCAGCATTCTCACTTTCGTTCCCTATCTCTCTCTCTCTCTCTCTCTGTCTCTCCGTCTGTCGGATCTGGCTACGCGATACAGTTGTTGGTCACGTAACTTTAGGTGGGTGGCCTATTCGTTCGGCCTTTGGCCCTCGCCCGCAGGCGGCGGCAGCGGTGGCGGCAACGGCTGCTACTGCTGCTATGAACATCGTCCATAGTGACAGCGGGATGAGGGTCCAGCGTAATGGATACATACGGGCCTGGATACATGTCGCCTGCGCTCGCCTCCGTACGAGAAGAGGTTCTACGTGTCGTCGTGGCGTTCGCCCGCCTTTGCTCAACCGGTTTCGCATTCTCTCCCCCCCCCCTCATCTCTCTCTCTCTTTCTCTCTAACTGTCTATCTCGATCTATTTCATAGGCTCTGTCATTTGTTGGTGCTGTAAGCCAAAGCAAATTTCGTGTCCATACGCACGAGAATACGAGTATATGCATATACAATTGCCCTTTAGTATCTCAAATCTACGTGTAGATAATTATATATTAAGCTCCAACTGTCACCCGCCGGCCTGCCTAGCATCGAGAATGCCTAAGAAAAAGGCCCAATAGGTCACGAAGCGTGTTAGGCTCCTATTGGATGAGTCTCGTCTATACACAACGTACAATAATACCTGTGGAATAAGCTTGCTCTCCAGACAACTCATCCTTTAGTAGCGCAAGTATGGGCGCGGTTCTGAAAAGTTGTGTGGGTTTAACAACCAACTTAAGCTGGCTATTTCGTGCCTAGAGCTTCACATATGAATTACTAACTGTAGCTTGCGCATTGTGCACATACCTTGGCATTTATATGATAGAAAACAAAGAGAGAGAGAGAGAGGTAGAGAATAAAGTGTATAGCCTCGCCTACAGTGTGCCCACCAATCAGAGAATCTCTGCGGAACAACTGTTGAGCTTTCGCGCGACTCCTCGAAACTACGGATTTCTCTCTGTCTCGTCAACACTTCCATTCCCAGTTTAAGCTCTCACGATTCTTACGGTTTTTACTAACCACCGTATGTTTGTATAATAATGTGTGTAATATATCATTGCCGGTAATGTAGTTGTATCTAATTGTCATTTAATGTCATCTATACATCAACATATGTTGCTTTCACGAGGAGTTCATAATGACTACACTCAATATTATTAACATATTTAACTAACACAACATCATTAACTCAATTATTACACTTTAAGAAAAGAATTTTTCATGTCATGAAATCATTGCGTACCGCTGCAAGAATTACGCGATTGCACCACCGCTCTTACGTGTTGTAATTGACTTTTCTCTCAAGTTGACTAATGGAAGGAAACGCTGTTATAGCTAATGATCGTTGTTGTTGATTTGTTATTTGGTCTACTGTCTACTCTCCGTTTTTCTTTCATTTTTATTGCGCTTGTTGTTAAAATAAATCACTCAACCCTCCTCCCCGTCTCTTCAATCAAACTCTTTGCCTTCCGGTCTGGAATCGTTTAAATTGTCAACTTGTAAAAGAGAGCCCTACTAGCCCCGTAGTGGGTATCAGTGCATCGGGTCACTAACGCGATGACTCTATCTGGCTGAGTTCTGCCCAGGCACATAAAAACGTAGATTCGACAGAAAAATCGGGACGTACACGGCCCTATTCGACGCCTGAGTTTATGTCGGTCTCTGTGATTTGATGGCCCGGCTATACATCTGTATGCACGTCTGGATGGCAGGCTGGTCACTGGTAGGTCTTGTCGGCCCTTGGCATACTCATTGTAACGGTATTGCATGTTTGACCGTCGGTCGGACCTAACGGTTTTCGTCGCGGAAAGCGGTGATGCAGACTTATATGTAAAACCGCACCATATGCAGGCGCATCGGTGCTAGTCACGTCCACTCGAGGGCTGTTAATGGCTCGCCACGGAGAGCCTCGGCCCTTTTGACTCGCACCATTCGGTCAGCTTAATCAGGTACGACAGGTCAGGGGTGTCGTGGTTATTACTATTAGTATTATTATTATTACCATTATGAATACTACTGATACTATACAATGCTGATGTCGATTGCTATTGCTACACCCACCTTCATTCCGTCCCAAGCTGGAAGCTACCTGAGTCGCAGATCAGTTTATCGAACGTATTGTAGCGCAGAACTGTAATACTGACGTCGTTGTAGTTGCGTGCTGGGTTTGCTTCACAAGGCAACATTGTGATGCGTGTGCTTCCAACCACAGCCTAAGTGTCACCAATGAATACTCCAGGACAGTGGCAACAATACTAGAAGCGCTAAATCCATTTTTCTCTCGGAACGTCACTCATAAGAGATTTATGTTTTGTTATCTTTGAGCTACACTGGATTGGAAACTTTTAGCCCGGTGTAGACTGAGTAGCACATGCACCAGCAGTAGCTATTGATTGATTGATTGATTTATTCGCTTGATAGGTGTGTGTACACATATCACCCTTTTATATCAGGGGCGCATAACGCTGCAGCTATTAATTATCTATGTTGTAGTCCGCCGATTTTTGCCTTTATGTGCTGAGCACCTTCCATCGGGATAGTCTCTGCTTTGTAATCTCTACCTGTGCCTTTTCTGCATCCTTACCTAATCCTAGCGCTTCCCCTAATTTTAGATTCCTAACTCCTCCTAATTGCTCACACTCCCTAACCAGATGATCTATCGTTTCTTCTCTTTTACCGCATATCAGACATATCGTTGTTTCTTATTTCTCGTAGCAATTTCGCTGCACCCTCGTGTCTAACATACCGGCTCTTGCATCCGCTAACAACCCGCTACCTCTTTTAATTTCAATTTCAATTTGAGGTTTATTCACGGAACCGCAATTTCACAATGCTTAAGTTCTCGTATATAAAAATATTTAAAATGTGGATTAAAAAATATGTGTAAAAAGTGTGCATGCAAAATGTGTAACACCACTATTATCTATTTCATACTATAATATGTCTCACTCCATACGAAACTAGCAATTGAAGTTGCTAAACACTTCTCCCGTTCACACAATTTCAACCTATTGACGGGATCGCGTTTAAATAATCCGACTGAGGTAAGTACACGAATTTCTTTGGGAAGTTCGGTCCAGATAGTCGGAAGGGTGTATGCAAGAGCATGACGAGTGGTCTGCTTTAGAGCTATTGGCCTCACAAATTCCGTTGCACGTCGAGTTGTGGGGTCTAACAGCAGCTCTTATAGGAAAACCGGCATCATCCGGAATAACTCCCCTATACAGCTTAAATGCAGGCGTGGCAATTTTTACCCTGTAAATATCCCTAAGTGGTAAAAGCTTAAAGTCTTGAAAACACTTGCGAACCGAATCGATGCGGCGCAAGTTAAATACCGCTCTGAGGGCATCATTCTGAATGACTTCGGCTCTATGAGTTATACCTTTATTATGAAATCCCCAAAGTGAAATACCATAACAAAGAATTGGCACTAATAGCATTTTATACACCATAAGAAGACCCTCGACAGGCACTCCTAGTTCTCTTAGACGACGAATAGATGAAATTACCGCATAGCATTTAGGCGTAATAACGTCTAAGTGATCATGCCATCACTTGTCCCCTTGGAGCCCCTAATATACTATTAAATTCCTGTTCGTCTTGCCGCTTTATTCCTTCTTGTACCAAATACTGAGCCTTTGCCTGCATATATCGTTGCCAATATTCCTCGCCCTTACCCGGGTCTCTATTTACTATCTTCCTGTGCTCCCTGCTCCACTTTTTTCGTTCCAATATAGCCTCCTCAATCTCCTTATTCCACCAGCCCCTCTCTCCCCCTCTTACGCCCTTAACTAATTTATAGCATTCATCATATTTACCCCGTATTATTGTATGCATTTTGTCTAGATCCATCTCTATGGTGTCCCCTAAAAGTTGTTTAATTTTATCTATTTTATGTGCCCAATCCTGCTTGTCTATTATCTTTTTGTCTAATTTCAACTTATCTGTAGCTCTTCCCCGTCCCGTAACTTCCACTCAATTATGGTCACTGCCAATGTTCCATTCCTTTTCTTCATCAACAATTATCTCTCCCACCCATTCCCGTCCCACCCACTACTTTATCTAAATTAAGTATATTTAGCCCTGCCTTTGATACCCATTGTAATAGCATTTTCCCTTTCATATCCTCTCTCCCGTCTAACTGATGAATGTGGGCGTTCATATCTCCAAGGCACATAGTTCCCATCCCCCCACTATTTGCGACCGCCTCTGTTAATCCACTGTGCAGTTTTTTACTTTCCTCTCACGTATTACTCGGCGCTCTGTATACCCCTATAATTCTTGTTACCCCGCTAAGCCCTTCAATATCAACCACCACCAAATCTTTCATTTTTAATTCACTTATTTCCCTTCTTATTATGCTTTCTTTAATGAATATACCCACTCCTCCAAACCTATGTTCTCCTGCCCCCGTTCTTCTATTTGTCCCATACCAATTGAATCCCCGGTGGAACTTCTGCCTCACATAATTGTGTCTCTGTTACTACCATTATATCTACTCCTCTCTTTTCTATCAACCTGTATAGTTCCTCCCACATACCCCGTCTTCTACCACCTCTTATATTTAGCAATGCTATCCGTCGGAAAGGTGCTCTCTTATTTTTACCTTTTTTCCCTCTTCTATATCGATTTTGGTGTCTGCTTAAGATTTCTCGAAGTTCGCAAGGTTGCCCATGGCCAACCTCCGAATCACATCCAACGCACCCTCTAGTTCCAAGACTCCTCGTTGCCTCGTTTCCATTTGTGTTTGCAATCCGCGATTGCTGTGCTCTCTGTTTAAATATCTGTTGTCCCCTTGTCTTCTGTATCCATTGTCCCCCCAGTTGCTTCTCTGATTCATGTTGTATGCGGTGCTTTTGTTTCGCCATCCAATCATTTGTGGTGTCCTCCCCCCGTAGTATCCCTCCCTGTTTATATACCCATTTCCCGACACCCAATGGTTACTTCCCTGAGCTATCCTCATTTAATGTCTATATGGAATTTGTCCCTGATCTACAAATCGTGGTGGATATTCTTCTTGTTTTTTCCTGTCTATGTGTGGCCCTTCTCCCTATCTTCCGAGTTGTCATTTTTATTCCAAGCCATTCGCAGGCTCTCCGGCCAATTGGTCGTGCCGCCATTTGAGCACCCACCTCACCGTAGTGAATACCGTCCGGAGCCATGGCTCCAGCGGTATCCTGTATGTATTCCAGGGGTAGGTATTCAAACTTTGCTGCTCGCACCATGGGAGCTATCTTCATATTAACAGCCCTGTAAGCTCCCCTGTAGTCCCGTCCCGCTTTTCGAACAACTGTTTTTGGCAATGAGCATACCGTCAATTTTATTCTACGCTTAGTGCAGAAACCTATTAATCTTTCTACCTGCTTACTGACCTCCTTAACCCCTTCCATCTCACTATTTGCCTGAATTACATCTATTAACCCTGCATAAAACACCAATATCTGTTCTACATTATCAAACATATCCATATCTTCTTCAATTAATTCCACAATAGCCCTGGATTTCCCCCCTCTTTTTCCAATGACCGTGAACCCTGCTGTACTCCTCGAAATAATGTTTCCCAACTGTTCTTCTATCCTTAATATGTTTGAGTCCCCTGCAATTACTACTCTTTTGCCAACTGGTGGCAACGTTTGCGGTTGGTTCCCTGTCTCCAGCTGTTTCTGATGTTGTTTATTTTGTTGGTGCGTCGTCTCCTCCAGTACAGCAACGACAGCATCTTCACCTCTTCTTTGTTGTTGTAGAATCATTCGCCGGCTGTCACCCTCCGCGTACTTCTTCATCTTCGCTTTTGTTGTCATCATCAATATTATCATCCTTCTTGTCCTCGTAATTACAACTCAGCTCAAGATCTATCACTTCCTCTTCTGCTAGCCTTGCCTTCTCATTTGCCTCTCTGTCCCGTATCCACGTTTTTAATTGGTCCACGTCGGCCGTTACGTCCAGCATCGTTTCCTCTACCGCTGTAACTCTTTTTTCTAGTTTCTCCTTTTTCTCCTCTTCATCACTGCTCTCGCCAGCAGCAGCAGCAGCATCAGCAGGTTATCTCCGCTGGTTTTCCTCGACTTTCCTTCAGCTATAGTAGCTCCAGCTCCAACACGTAACCACTCCGTAGTGTTCCTGACTTCATACGTCATGCATGCCGAAACGTCTCGAGAACCAAGAAAGGCGATAATGCTATCCGCCAATCTACATGTATTCACAATAGCAGATTTGGCCCGCGTCCATAGCAAGGCCCCCGCTTTCTTCTGGTTTACGGACAAATGTAGATAAAGATTGTCTCGCCCAGTGAAACTTCCATGACTTTACTGCTTATTTAATAGTGACTGAGATCTGCCATTCTAAATCCTACAAATACCGTGTGAGGTATACCTAAAATTGCACCAATAATCATACATGACTGGCTCTACTGTTAAGGCGCCCACATGGCGTTCTTCTTAGGTACGGCTTGCAGTCCGTTGAGATGAATTCAAGAGCTGCGCGCTTATTTTGTGACTCGGCATGGGAGAGGCTGGTCTAAAAGGATACATTTTGCGCGGCGCTATCTTGCGTCATTATGGCCCGCTACGAGGTCTACTGGAGCTGCTCTGAGATGCTCCATTTGGCTAAGTAGGCAGATTAATTAATCCGCGTCTGTGCAGAGCAAAATTAAAGCTGTATGGTGTCGCAGCATAAACGTTTGTTTTTTAATTTTACCACAACAGTTGGTGGTCGTGCACCAACTGCTTTATTGAGACATATGTGCTTTATAATGCTAGCTCTCGTATTTTTGGTCGCATCAATCATTCGGTCGAAATCGGATAATCGAAGACTAGGGATTTGCCACATAGACAAACTCAATTGCAGATTATATATATATATATATATATATATATATATATATATATATGATGGGCACAGACCCGAATACATACATCTGTATATGTTCGGATGTAGATTGACTCAATTGCCATCTCCCAGAAGAAGTCATTCTCTCTTAGAATCTACCCTATTTGTTAACTTATACCAGTTACCTTGTTCATTCCATTCCCCATCGGGGGTGCGGGTGTTCGAGAGCTTCGAAGCTCTTGGAACGTCCATCAGCAGCTGGTTTGTCTGTGGCATACCTCACCGTGAGGACAGCGAGGTGACGAGCCCAGAGCTCGCCAGATCGCGCACCTCAGCGCAGGTAAGCGCTCGCCTCCAGCCGATTCCTCACGCGTCACATGTTGATTAGCACACATGCGCTTTCTCACACTTTGCCAGGATTAGGAGCAGCGCCGGCATTCCTGAAAAGGTGTTTAAAGCTTGTTTGTTTATTTCGCGCAATACGTGTACATGCATGACTGATTAGGCAATTTAGAAACAACGACTCCAGGCTTGTAGCATTTTCAATGCGAGGCATCACTATAAGCTTTATATAGCTTATGGTAGAACGCAGGTGATTCGAACAACAAAAACGGTCTAAAACATGTCAGCCTAAACTGAGCGGCAACAGTTTATTTTGCCAAACAAAGATTCATCTTAGCGAAAGACTTCTTGCAGAAGCTGAAATCTCATCATGTAGCATGTAGCACGCGTGCTCATAGGTTATTGGTGCACAGATCAATATGTATATTGGCAATGTGGACGAGAAGTCCTTCTACTTTATTCTGCTCCAGACATTCTAGACGTGTTTGGAAGTTTCCAACTACGAGGAGCTTTTCTTGCGTTGGTTCACATCGCAAAGCATAACTTAGTTTAAATTATTTCCCTAGTCATTACTCCCTCTAAAAACACCATTTTGAAATAGCTACCACCATTGTTAAATATAGCTACTCGATAAAGAACGATACCTTGCTGACAACTTAGGCACCCACATCATTTCCAGCCCGCGTCCCAGGCAACGCATCACACAGTCACATCCGTGATCCTGCTCGTACACATAAACGTTTTAAGGGGCCTGATTTCTTGCATACTTCGACATATTTACTTGACATTTCATGTGTTCATGGTAAAATATTAGATTATTATTGTTACGATATTTTTGGTAGATGGCTCCTTCTGGTGGTGGAAGCGATCCCACTACCGGCAGTGCATTTTCGGGTTGTACTTCCATGGAGGCACGCTGCAACGGATACGACCGGTCGTCACTGCAGTAACCCTTTTTGCGAGATCCTTGAGGAACTTGACAGTCTCCTTACCAATTGGCGCTAATGTTTTAGTCGCGATGGGCCGAATTATGTACTGCAGCGACAGCTCCCTGAACTTCAACAATTGATGATTTTGAGCAAGTCGTGTGCCTGCGCCAGTTTCCCGACCTGTGCGCGCGTTGTAGCTGCTAGCAAGTGTATACGAAACCGTCGCGTCCCATACTAGCAGACGGCCCAGATCTTATGATGTTCGGGTTTTTCGGGGTGTAGCAAGCTGTTGATGGACATGTCAAGGGCGCCTTTTACTAAATGAATCTGAGCGTTCTGCAGTGCACGGTGTACGGCATTCTTGATGGCGAAATGTCTGTGGGACGACGGAACTGAACCAGTAGGCGCCACAGCGCGTGTTCCGTTATGACGCTAACTTTGGTCAGACATAGGTTACAGATTTGCTCTGTGCAAACAGCGTCTCCAGACCGCAGACCGTAGACAATGCGGAATGTGTTATTGACCAGCATCGTTCTCATTTGCGGCGGGAGAAGGAATTGTAGCCGCTTACCGCTTATTGGACCAAAACTAGCTTTAAAGTGAGCTTTTCCCTTTCAATCTAGGGTTTGTCCTAGAAGAGTGTCTCGCCAGTTTTTTACCACCAGGTGGTCCAGCGCTCTAAGCGCTCTTCTTCAATCTCTTCCTAACAAGGACCTGGTTGGTTATGTTCGACTATTCTCAACTCAGTTATCTTTCGAATATATTTGATCCCTTAACTTTCCTGAACTTATGTATAGAGAAACGTTTAAAACATATTCCTGAAACGCTTCCGATAAAAATGCGCATAAACTGACCTTCTACCAAATATTGACTCTTTTTTTACAGCTGAGGCATGCTGGACATCTTAAACAGTTGCTCCATTTTAGGCCTATTTAGCTCCCATTAACAGCACTCGCGCATGCATATTCCCTCGTTTGATATTGCGTATAGATACGCGGTCGCATGTTACGAGATTCGACGTGCATAGCACACTGGTCTTATTTTCATCTTAAAAAGTGTACCACGAGTAAAACATTCCGCCAGCTGCGTACTGCCGGTCAGGCGCAAGAGGTGATTAAGGCAAACCTTTCATTCAGTCCATAAGCTGTGCTTCCCTAGAACCACCTGGCGTTGTTGAGGCATATTTGTTGCCTATAATCTCATCTGATAAAATACAACTTGACCCAATATGCCTTTGTTGAGTAGTCTTGACTTCACGTCGCTGACTTGCCCAGAATTTTTCCTTAAATTGCTGTAAACTTCTGTCAGTCATTAGCTTCTAAGTATGATAACAAATGTTTGAGATTAGAGTATTTAATGTCAAATATGAAGTTATGTATAAAACTACATGAGAAATACGTCGAATCTTAGTTACGTAAGGTCACTTATTATTTTGCATCGTAATCAGAACTTCAAAAAACTTCTAAGAATGATTAAATACATACATGTGAATAATAATTTTATATAGTTCTTATCGTCTCTCTTAGCTATTGCAAAGAGTAGGATAGCTACATGAGATCAATAACTTACTATGAAGCACAAGAAATGAATGCATTGTGGCGATAAATACTGACCCGTATGACATTTATGGTAGCCACGCCTTCACATTTGATTAAGAAAAGCGCAACTACTAATTAGTCTTGCTCGCTGCGCATTGATACTAGCCTATTGAGCTAATGATCAAATGTTTTACACTGTGCCATAAAAACGATTTGTAGTACAAATCAAATTTTGTGTAGACACCAGTAAATAACGTTTATAAAATGCGAATCTCGGCAGCCGTACTGTACTACCTCTACGTATAAATGCCCTTATTGAAGCTTGTCGTCTACATGACACTGTTTTCCGCGTTCGTCTATTTGCAACAACACAGCACTGTTTAATCTACACTACGCGTATACATTTGCCTGAGGTAGACATACACTGAACGTGGGCCCCCGTAAAACGCCCGTCGAGACTGTCTCAAACGTACGGCCGCGGCTAATGTTGCGTGTCTCGCACACGATTTTGATCGACACAATGAACAGTGTGACAGCAAATCGTCCCACCGTAGCCTATATATAAATATATAGATACACATATACGTATATGGTATGCGATGCCATATACGTATATGGTATGCGATGACAACAAAAGCAACAAAAGTTCCAACAACGGCGTCCGATGGCGCCGTAGTTCGCACCACTTGGGGGAACTTGCCTAACGACCCAGGTCGATATAGGAATGCCTTCTTTGCACACAGAGACCGAGCCCGTTCAGCGAGCCAGTTGACATAAGATGTGCGTATGCAATAACGAAATGAGACCTCGCGCAATGATTGTACATTACTGACATTGCAAAAAACAGTTGCTACCGAAAATATATATAAAAAAAAAAAAAGAGAAAGAGAAAGGTACAAAATCTAAAAAAGAGAAAGATTTAAATAAGCAAAAGAGGAAACAGTGTGTTATTAACTATTGAAGAATGTTGCATTGCAAATCAATTGTCACAATTTAGCCTGCGCCTGTAGCCTCACACTTCTACATACGCACATTAAAAATTATATATTTCAATTTTTTATTACCTCAAGCCAAATCTGTAAATCCTAAAAAATGTTGCTTTGCAATGGTATGCTTCGTGCTGGTCGAACTCACAACTCTTAGTGTCGCCGTGCAAATTGTATATATAAATATATATAATACATTTATCAGTATGCCGAGAGTAGTTTTGAACCGGCGGCGATAAATCCACGTATTTGTCGTTTGAACTGCCCGTTATTGGTTGCCTACCAGCAATTATGCCCAATCTACCGTTACGAACACCTACGTCGCGCGTCCACCCGTTACCTTTTTGGTCGGGGTCCTTTCTCGTCTCTTGCTGTCCCTCACTACTTCAATTACCTCAGAGTAGTGACCAGGAACACGCGCATACGCAGACAATGAAGACAGACGACGCCCCCGGCCATCAGCGGTCGCTCATGTCACGCTTGGCAAAGCACAACTACAACCAAGTGGGTCCTAAAATGGTAAACCATGCACTTTTTTCAAAAATAAAAGTGCTGCCGAAGCGTTATATATATATATATATATATATATATATATATATATATATATATATATGGACACTCTATGCCGCGCCGCCCCTTTTACGGCATCTTTGTCCTCGCCGTTTTGAAGACTTCCACAGAATCAGCATCCAGCCCTCCTTTAAGTGGAACATTCTTATAAATTAGGTCTCTCGTCCTGCTCTGTTTGCGGTCTGTCTGGCTCGTGCTCTCGAGGGTCTTACACGCAAGAATCGTCTGATTATATGTCATCGGTTTCGCTGATGTTGCACACGACACATATGTCTATCTGAATTTTTCAGTTCTTCACTAAATAGGTGCAAACTCTGCGATGATTAGTGCGGACTTAGGTTGGCTGCTACATTGGTACTGCGTGCATGCAACGGTTCAACTCCAGCTCGTTACGCTCTAGCCTACTCCAGCCATGTTCTTTGTCTTGCGTCGTGCTGAACTCGGTATAAAGAAATTCTCTCCTCTATTCGTGTTTATATTACTGTCTTATTTGAGCAATTTCTAGCACAGCCAGTGTTTTTCCCCAATAAATAAGGAGGCTTCGCCCTTTTCCGGTGCCAGCATTAGATGGTGAAACCATCAATTGACCCTAACCAAAGCATCGTTTGCCTGGTCTTCTAGTAGCTCTTCGTCTTTTGCGATGGCCAAGATCGCCAGGTCGCCTGCTGTACGCGAAATTCAACAGTGTATGTCCTAGCACTGAGCCGCATGCCTGCATCTCGTATTGCTTGCCAACGTGACTGGCACTCTGCTTGTCTAGATACGAGGCTATTAGACGTCGGAGGTTTGCCAAAATTGCCCTCAAAATTACTTTCTAGCTTACGCAGTTGTTTAGGAGCATCAGGAAGCACAAATTGCGAGCACTGGGGCTTTTCTGTCTCTCCTTCCGGCTATTGGGAGAACCCTGTTGATAGCAGTAAAATCGGCGCCTGGCTGGCATTTTTGCACTCCTCTGAAACCTGACCCCCCCCCTCTCTGAAAAGTGGGTCTACGACCACTTTAAAGGTTGCTGAACGTTCCCTCATTAGGAAAATTATGGCCTCCGGGAGTATGCCATTGAGCCCAAGGGTCGTACCCTCTACTACCTTGAACCGCCGACCTCTGAACACGAGTTACCCTTCTCGTCTACCTTGATCGGGCTATGTCCTCTTCCTTGTATGTTGGGAACAGGCGAGCCACAATGGCCTCTACTAGATGTATATATATATATATATATATATAATATATGAACTGGACACTAAAGATGCAAAAAAAAGCAAACTGTGGCAAATAACGACGATACATTGCCGACGTGACACCGAACAGGCATTACGAATGCGTTACGAACTGCCATAAATGATTGCCTTCTTTCACTGAGCATGATGATATCGGCAAGAAAAGTGAAAGCAGGTGTTACGGCCGTCCGGACAAATTTCACAAGAGTATCACGGTAGATGCGCTCTTCCAGTGACACCGACACACAGGAAGAAATGTATGTTGTCGGGTTGTTTTTTTATGTTGTTTTTGCCACAGTCGTGTTGTCAGGGCTGTTGTCAGTAGGCTTTTATCATTGTTGTTGTCATTTCATATATATATATATATATATATATATATATATATGTATATATTATAATGATCCTAATGATGATAATAACTATTAGTACTACCATTGTTATTAGTAGTAGACGTAGTAGTAATTACTATTGTTAATTACGTCGTCTATCAAGGCGAATGCTTTGATTGGTCGCATTTATGGATACACCAGATCAAGCCAAATAATAAACCCTATCAAGCCACATACACTTCTTATAACAATATATATATATATATATATATATATATGCAAGGTGTGCCGTACATTAGCGCGCTTTTCGATTCGAATCTTCGTGGTGTTAGGAACGTCCTCAAGTGCTTAATGGGTGCAAGAGCAGACGAAACGTCATGTAGAACACGAATATATGTTAACAATGGCAGGAGATGATGCGCCATCTTCGGAATATGATGGAAAAAGCAGCTCTTGCCCGTGCCCTTCGCGCCCGGGCATGGAGTCGCGCTTAGATTGCAAATTTCATTGGTGTAAGCTTGACAGTTCAGCGGATCGCAGTTGACTACACGGTTAGAAAAGAAACAGAACAACGTCCCTGCACTGAAAAGAGGAAGATTCACGACAGAGACTAATTGACGAAGCTCAACAACTAATCCACACAGTCCAACTACCATTTTTCTGAGAATCCTTCTATTTTGATCAGCAATATTGAGCGTGAATTTACCGTGGTCATAACGACTAGGCGCAGGCTCGTTCACGAGGACCTCAGGTACTTTCATGCCTTCTTGCTTAACAGGCCCGATTTAATTTCGTTGGACTTACTATGTATGGGGTGTGATTGAGCGAGGGTCTAAGAAATCTCGAAATACTCATGGAGGTTCACTGCCGCTATTAAGCGTTCAACAATTTAAATAAAAACATTTTGACACGGGATTGTATGCGCTTCAGACCCCGAATAGAAATGGGCGCCAATTTGGCACACTTTATATATGTCGATAAATATATATATATATAGATATGATTGTATGTACTATTACAATCTAATGTGAAATTACAAATACGAGCTTTTTATATATAAGCATATCAAAACGAGAAATAAATAAGGATAGATAGAATGCGTAACCATATTAAAACAAGTAACATCTGAGGTAACCGTTTCGATAATGCAATGCAGATTAGATTCGTTTACCCTGCTCAATTAAGACAATCGCAAAAACTACAGCAATAACAGAACAAATTTAGAAGTGTGAAGAAGTGTGTCTCAACAACCCTTCTTGTTGATTTTCGAGCCAACTTTCTTACGCTAGAGTCGTCCGCAGGGTTTCTCAATTACCCGATAACCCCATCCCACAGCTGCTGCTCCCGGCTACAATAACAAACCCCACCAAAAAATGCGGACGATTTATAGGGCGATCCCACCAGAGGACGCCCGTTATATGACATTGCCCAACCAACCCACCAAGCGCATACGCAAAGCAACCAGGGCTGTACCGGGCTCCAAAAGCACCTTCCTCGGGCTGTCTCGGATTCTTCCGGGTTTAAGCCTAGATCTATCGCTAAAGTCAAGTATTTACTAGAGCTTTTAGAGCCGCTCTTACAGCTGCTACCACCAGTGGGCAATCTACGATGAATTGTACAATGAGGAATGATCATGATTGCACACCCCAGGGCGGAGTCGCAACACCACACGCTGCTCCATATACGATTAAATGTCGACTATGCGACAGATGATACATACGGCGTGACCTAACGAGGCATATCCATCATCACCTCTTAGCTCCCTCGTTTGCAGCCAACAATTTAGAAGGACATTCAAGTTGTTATGCGGCGAATTAAGCTGATTCGAATTATGACAGCTAAAAAATGCGCGTCAATCGGGTATTTCCTTTCAGGTTAGGCAGTTGATCCGCAAAGTCAGCACTATAATAAACCTGTTATTCAGTAGTAGCAGATCGTGGTACTTCTTTAAGCAACGTCTGGATTTTGACATACAACGTGAAAACACCATTCGGGGCACACTTCTTCGCTCGTTCTAAACTAAACGGATAGCCACCATACACGCCCGCTAGGTACATGACTTAGCCAATCCTTCTACATATATATATATATATATATATATATATATATATATATATATATATATATATATATATATATATATATATATATATATTATATATATATAATTACATCCCATATAGAACCCGAAAAGTTTCTCGCAAGGCCGTGTTCTGGGTGAGGGTTAACGTCTACGCTAAAAAGTGTTCTCCTTCCCCCTGATCGGCACAGTAGAGATCAAATGTAGCACTTACAACCTGCTCACTTTAGACAAATGTGTCCCGCCGTAGTAAGAGTCAAACATACTTAAGTTTGCGACGAGAAGCAAATGCTACTGATATCACCTCATCTCCTCAGCACGTCCACATTGAAATTGCCAAGGAGGGTGGTTGTCTGTATGGTTTTGCCAAAGCATTCCATTCAGCTAGAAATGTAAACACGTAACATTGTATGTAGAGTTTAGCAACAACAGAAACAGCAACATCTGTTTCGCCGTTAGCTAGCGTCCTACAACCCGGTCGTTCTTCCTGCAGTTCTGTTTCTTCGCGTCTGCCATTGCTGTCACTGCTGAACTAACCCAAATGCGGTTGCCGTTCGCCTGTGCGGTCGATGCGATCTTCGCATCTATGCGGCGATCGTCGAGACTAAGCACTAGCGCAAGCGACAGGCAAAGCGTACTGCCGAGGCGTACTCTGGACGTGCCCGGCGTACTCAGCATTTAAATTGATTGGAGACGAGTGGTCGGTCCGTCTGGATGACTGAAGCGGGAAGGAAAGGACGGAGGGCGCGACCAGATAGAGATTGGCCGCGTGTCCTGCTGTAATCGTGACGCCGCCGTTTCACGGGACGTCACGTTTACGGCAGGACGCGCGGCTTCGGTCGCGGCACGTCCGTGGCCTGGAACGAGGCCGACCGATGCCAATCGCCGTCGGCCTGACTATGGCCGCTGAGATTGTGGCTTGACGAGAGTTCTAAGAGCACTGAGACTCGTTCGGTCAACTGTAGACGCTCCGCGCCATCCCGGCCCTGCGTTTAGCGAGCAGATTAGTCCGCGAGTGTTTGCTTGTACAGGCTACATTCAGATCTGGCTAAAAAATTTGCAGTAGTAGTAGTAGTAGTAGCCATATGTTTATGGCTAAGGTTCAGCCCGAAAAGTACTTTTTCTTTAGTGATAGAATTAGAACATTTGAGAAAAGTCGAGCCCGGTGACGTGGTGCATTCGCGTGCGCCTTGCGACCGGAGGAGACACATAGATGTAACGGTGGGTTGGAGCCCCACCGTTGCACATTTGTATTTATGGGGTCCATCTCACGAAGCAATGTGAAAACAGTCCCCTGGACATTAAATGTTGACTGGGGCTCTGCCCGAAAAAGTTTAGGAGTAGAAAAATCGTGGGTGACTGACGTATAATAATTTCATAAATACATAACGTAGCTGCTTGATTGTCTAGACATAGCCTCTCCCTCACGTTTCGTGAACATGCCGAGTATAGAATATATTTGTCTAAAACATGGCCAATTAGTCTTATGTATCTTATGATTTGTGGGTTGATAACGATTGTTGACTCAGAGAATGATTACATATTGTGCAAAAGCACTAGTAAGAGTACAAGTAACAGGTCGACTCTGTTGTAAGCTCCTAGGGGACTACTCAGTATAAAGGGGGAAGCTGTTTGATAAGAAGACGCTAGACTATTTATTAAGGCCCAGGAAACCATCGGAGCTACCCGTTTTCCGACCGTTAATACAGCTGAACACAAGACTAACGACTTCAAAATCCTTGGTTTGTATTGAATAACCAGTTATTACTTAACATAATTGGGATCTCTTTAAGGCTACACGAATAGGTTCCCGGCGCGTAGAGTGATGCCTATGAATTTAATTCATATCTCATGCACTTCAAGACTTTAGCACTTTCGCTAGAACCCAATTGTGAGTTGGGTCACTACGTGCTCTGAGTGAACCGACAGCGTAACATTATTGGCCAAAATAAATAAGTTTCACAGAGCCCACCACCAAGCAACTAACAATTAATTAAGAATATTTATAAAACGGTGAAAGTTAATGAACACAACCTGCAGTAATGGGACATAGGTCAGTAGGATGGGATTCTCTAGCTAGCAACGGAATGTTCCATATTCAGTACCGCTGTGTGTTGATAACAATGAACAGAGGCCCATTGTCTGTAAACGTTATTAAAATAACATTCAACCTTTCTCTCTTTATTTCAGTCAGCACGCCGCCACAATAGTAAATATAGTTAATTTATCATACAAACATTAAATATATTAAGATAGTGTACAATACCGCTGAACCATAATCTACATATAAAAACATTGTATTGCATATCATATTATCATGAGAGGCTATTGTGCATTTTCGATCTACGGACGGTAGACAAATATTAATTGATAAACACGTTAACATAATAGGCAATAATCTACATCAAAGCCACAACAAAGTAAAAAGACTCAACAAACGATTAGGAAATCAACATACGTAAATACAGGCTACCAAACAACTTGGAATCAGAACTATCAACACTGCAATACTCCCAGTAGGAACAGAAACTAGGACGCTCGTAATACTTAACACAACAAGGACACTGAGGTCTCCGTGGGGATATGTGCTGAATACTGTAAATCAATTTGTGACACTGGTGTTGATACATGCGTGAGAACTAAATGGCTTAGACAAGGGTCGAGCAGCCCACGACTCTTGCGAAGTTAGTACTAGGCTCAAATCAATTGAACTAATGGGTCATGCCGACAACTAGGAATGGCGCTACCGGCGGCCAAAATGGGTTGTCGACACACGTTTACGTAGAAGCGGTGACACGATATCGTCTGGCACGATCAGGGCACGCAGAACCAAAACACTGGCGATTCAAAAGGCAGACGGCGGAAATGACAGCACACATGTACCCATGAGTCTTAGTTGTACGAGTTTAGGTAACGTTTTGCGAAATCTGAATATTGTAAATAATGTTCCCTTTTGACAAAACAAAGGTGCTTTTTAATTACATGCTAATTGAGTTAAGCCTTATATATAGTTCTTGTGACGCTTCAATACAATGCAATGATGCATGGTAGCTTGACTTTCAAGGATAATACCGCGACGTCGACGATGACGACAACAACTTTCAGCGTATGAAAGGTGGACCAGACTAACGCCAATGATCGTGGCATGCAATCATATTAGTTGTGCTAATTAGCGTAGGAATTATGCTAACAGGAATGAAAACTTATGAACGGGGGTGAGATGTGCGGGCTTCGCAGCCCGTACAGGGTATGGTGTAATTACAAATGACGCACTATGAAACATTTATAGTTTAAATCACAGCAAGCGCAAATAATAAAAGTAGAGTAAGTAATACTAATAAAGTAATATTGCTATATGAATAATAGCAACAGTGACAACGGCAACAATAACAACACCATAGTATTGTTTTTGCCAAGAAGGACACCAGTAACCGCTGTCCGTAGCAGTTTTGGTGTAATAGTTTGCCGGACTTGCATTCGATAGATCGGTAGATTGAAGGCTATTCAGTGTACAAATAAAAATAATAATAATAATAATAATAATAATAATAATAATCTGGTATTCCCGTTTAAGTCAGGCAGTTGATCCGCAAAGTCGGCACTATAATAAACTTGTTATTCAATAATAAGAAATAATAAAGTACTAAGAATTGGCCAAGTTTGTCTTCGACTTCTTTGCTACTGCACCTAAGTTCTGGCTTGGTTACTGCTGTTACTGCCGAAGCCGCGGTTACGGTCTCCGCCAGGCTAGAACGACTAGCCATGAATAAATGACGACAATGTCTCAAGGAAGTGTGCGTGTGAACCATCGGCTGTGCCGTACTAACATCTAGACTCGTCTACAAAGTTATATTCTACCGGAAATAACAAACTAATATATATATATATATATATATATATATATATATATATATATATTTATATAGTTTTACAGGGTGGATGGGATATATATAGTAAACGTTACGATATACAACCCCACTATAAATCCACTTCGGTAGGAGCGGACACATTTGCCGGATTACTGGCCTACTATCTGATGGACAGCTTATATGGCCGCAGTTTATATGAACGCACCACATGAAAAAAATGCGTTCTAACGCATCGACTAAGTGCTTATCGTAAGGAATCTAAATTACTATAAACTCCATTTCTAAAGCCACACCTGGTAGCATGGAAACCTTTTCATTTGCATGCACACATCTGGCCCTAGTGCATGGCAGGCATGAAGTTCGTGCGTTTTCTCTTTAATCCTGGATTACATAGAGAACCTGTGACTACACGTTTACGAGGAGACAATGCTGGTGATTATTCAAAAAAATTTATTAAAAGGACATTTAAGTGTTACAGCGAGATGTAAAGAGACAATTGTGCACTTTACAAATGCGAGCATTAAAATTCCCATAATAATTCGTTTTTCAAAAGGTTACCAATTCAGATCACGCAATCAAACAGGATATATGTGTATTCTTTTTTAACATAATTAGCACACGTAAACACATATTTGGACTGAATGACTGAGCTACGGATATAGATGTTCTATTTATGTCTATGTATGAGTGACACCTAGGTCAATGTATAGTGCGAATATAGAAAAATGTACTTATACATGTACTGTTGTGATGATTTAAAAATTACGTGCATTGAACTGATTGTTCGGAGGTACATTCTATCGTAATTCTATTACTGTGCAATTTTGTTTTGATGATATGGCACTTGCATTGTTTTTGGTGTGTAGGACTTGTGGCGGCGTGGTCTAGGGTCTAGTGCGCTAGTCATGGTTGTCATCTATCGGGGCGTCGCCGGATAAACCATATACCGCTGAGAGTGAGCTGCCAAGATGCCACAAAGACAGTTGGGAAAACCCTAAATATATAACCATGTCCGGCCCTCGGCGCCTCAAAGATAAATTCCAAGCCCTTAAGAGGCGAAGGAAGATTTGGAATAAACAACGGCTTATTTTTTTTTATTCTGATGCGTTTTTCTTTAGATCTTTTAGTTGCACATGGATTTTCGACGCCGCCTCGCTTCTGCTAGGGCAGAAAGTCCATAGTAGAAGACACCGGCACATCTTGCACAATTATCTACAAAGCTGACTGATTCCCCAAACGCAGATCGGAGACGATGCGGAGTGTGGTATTGTCCAGCATCGTCCCTAGCTGCGGTGAAGGAATGGTCTGAAGCCATTTGCCGCTCATCGGACCGATCGCGGCTCTCAGTCGCGCCTGTTCCTTGATGTTATTCGCCTGGCACATCAACTGAATCGATTTAACTAATTTTTTTTTTTTTTTTTTTTGTATCGTATTTATTTCACTCATATTGAGTATGCATATAACATGAACAATTATACATATTATACAATTATACACTCAGCTCCTCGCGGCATGTTATACGAGAGAGGCAGTGCAGTGATCTCTTCGCAAGGGCCAGGCAGGCAGATGCATGAAACTTCGTACACGCCTGAGAGCACAGTCGACAGACGCACTCGGTGTACTCTTCGTGGAAGCTCGTATTCGAACAAACCAGGTGATGATAGCCATGAACTATGTATCTGGTATAGACGTGGCGATTGTCACACGCAAGACCAGACCAGAGGTGAAAGGCCCTGAAAACATCCAGGTCTCCGACCTCTCGTCGGACTTGTTCAACTTTATTTTCCCATTCCGAGATAAAGCTCTCGAATGGTACTGTACGCGGCGTCTTCAACCTTAATCGAATGATCTCAACAACTGGTGCACAGCCTGACATTAGGTACACAAAGCGGCTCCTTGCCCGCATTGACAGGCAAAGTACTCGCTTCATGTACATTGTAAAACACCTTTCAAGCAAACCAAAGTTTGCCCGAGTGAGGTGTTCCCATACTCTGTCAAGACCATACATCAGCGCCGGAACAACCTTGAGGTAGAAAAGCGCCACTGCCGTCGGGACGGACAGTCGCCGGACATCGCCTATTTCTCCATAAAGAGAAATTAGGGCTGTGCGCGCTCTCTCGACGATGTGAGCAGTGAAGGTCGTCCCAGTATAATGAAGCCGAAGCCCCAGATACCGGAAAGAGTTAACGAATTCCAAGGATTGGCCGCCGCAACGTATAACGTCTTTAGCAGCCAATCGACCTCCTCTTCTGAATTTCATAGCCTTGGTCTTCATGGCGTTTATTTCCAGCCCTCTTGAGACAAGGAACACCTCCGCCAGAGAAGTGATGCGCTTGATGGCACCCAGGTCGTGATGAGCGACCACTATGTCATCTGCGTACATCACAACTGTGGCCATTGTGAAATGCATTCATGCAGTTGACTCCACTTTTCTGAATAGTAGCGGCAAGCTTGTTCCATTTGGGCGATGAAGCTGGGGTAAGCATCCGGTAGTGCAATCCCTGACATCAGCGTCCTGGTTTAGTTACAGGTAATCGTAAGAGAGTCGTTGAAAATTGGCACCCCTAGAAGCTCGAATTCGTGATCAGGAATCAGCCTGGCAGTTGACAGAAGATTGCGCACCATTTGAAGCATGGAGCTGCAACGAGGGTCCTCTTGAAAAGGAAAGAAAACCTTGCACTTTGCGTTCATTCAACTTAAGTCCTGAGACAAGTGCCTTCAAATTAGGTTTATTTTTTTAACGAGAACTAAGACTTTGTTAAATGCAATTCCTCAATAACTGCTTGCCGGCAAGAGTCACTTGCACCAACACGACTTCTTTACGTTTGAAATTCGAAAAAAAAAAACATATGTATATATACATATAGATGCGTAACCATTATCCTCCTGGAACCGATCGCCATTAAAGTTAGCAAATTTTAGCCAAACATATTGTAAATAAATAAATATACGAGTAATATTGTAAATGGATTGTTTTTTTTGTAATTGTTTTGGAATTTCGTACGTAATTGTCATGGCCCAACATGCTGGAAAGATAAAAAGTTTTTATATAATATATATATGCTATAGTTATATCACAGTCTGGTGTTCCATGTTCAGCTCATAATCTAGTAAACACGTTCGGTTTCGGTAAGGGACTATGTCTTATCGAATAGTACAAAACGTATCGATTTTCTCAACATCCCTTCAAGCGTCACTACGTGTAACTACGTTATTCAATCTACCCCTGTGGACCCGCTTAGAATTATAGAGTAGACACGCGACGCCCGTGGACTAAAACCCAATTGCACTCTGGCGTTGTTTTACGACATTGCACGAGCATTATTAGCTTTGCACGAGCACTGACACCTCTTATACAAGCGTGTGGTTTGGAATAACAGGATACAAGCGTATTTCAATTACTGATATGGCTGGGTGCAGGGTGCAGCTCGATTGCGCATTCCGGAGGGTATTCCTTACCATTTGCTAAAATTAACTCGAAAAATCATTAACTTTTAGTACATTTGTCAATATCCTAGTGAGGAGAAAATTCAGTTAAGTACAGTACGAGCTTGTAGAATGGCGCGGCTAATGGTCGACACGAACTGATGGCATATAGTAGTCCTTTACTAGCCAACCAGCCAGGAAGAATTTGTTTACTATAAACATTTAATTATGGCTATGTTGCGTCGCCTCACGAATTCTACGACGAAATAGCAACGGTCGTGCCGAGAGGAATCAGAGAGAAGTAGCGGCATGAGGCATTTCAGGAACCGCAAGATCTTTCTAGTGACAAACGTAGACATTCTGCGGCTATGATGACTACGATTGTATTTAATACAGTCCAGTTATAACGTATTGTTTGTCGAACATCACTCTATATCTAGTCATCGCTTTCGTTATGAAAGCCAATTAATGAAAGCCTTTGCTTTATGGTCACAACGCGTAGATATTGATGGAACGCCTACGGTTGCGTGAAATATTTAAGGTTTCCCCAACAGTCTGTGTGGCAGCATGGCCCCTGATTCTCAGCGGTAGAGTTTGTGATCTATTCTCAATGAGCATCGCCCAGAGAAAAATTCAAACAGCAACAACAGGGATCGAACCAGTGACACCTCGGTAGCCATGATCAATGCACTAGACCACGCTGCCAAATGATCCATCGCTACGTACAGTTGCGCCTATAATACCTTAAAAATGTAGGCAGTAGATTGCCTGTTTTTTCACCATAAATCGTGGCTGTAACTAAACAAAAGGCAGATTACGCAAACATAAAATTTCTGTGTTTTTACGTAAAATTCGTATAGTAGCATATGCTTTCTGATTACTCGATTCCAAAAAGTGCAACTTGGTAAAGATCAAGAAGTTAACGGGGGTACAGTTGTATCCTCACACAATAAACTACGTTTTCAATTAATTAATTCAAGCAAGATATATATATATATATATATATATATATATATATATATATATATATATATGTGAGTGTGTGTATGTTTGTGCTAGCGCATGCATAGATAGATAAACAGTGAGACAAACAAGATGTTTGTGAGATCCTAATTTAAAATTGTTACCTCTAATATGTCTATTACATTCAGGGCGAGTAGGGATGAGAGTGAGCTGATTGCGCTCCGTCAAAGCTTACGTTGCTCTTAAGGTGTGTATGCTTTGTTTTCTGTAGACCGTGCATATCATACA
The DNA here is from genome assembly GCA_003439945.1 of Dermanyssus gallinae. Taxonomy (NCBI): domain Eukaryota; kingdom Metazoa; phylum Arthropoda; class Arachnida; order Mesostigmata; family Dermanyssidae; genus Dermanyssus; species Dermanyssus gallinae. The sequence continues at coordinate 207,491 of QVRM01000518.1, forward strand.
CCTCTGCATTCGAGTCAATTTATGGTAGGTTTCTTGGCTGTACGCGGGTTAACTCAGGGCTGTGAGGCCGCCCTCCGGGCACGCCTCGATGAGCAGCCACCACAGATACAAACGGTATCGGACTTAGTCGCCTAATCGATGTCTCTCGTATCGTTAATATGTGATTAGGCTAGCCTACAATCGAAATTCGAAGGTAGTATTTGGCTGTTGAAATTTGGAGACTAGCCTCGATCGATACAACAAGGACATTGTCTGCACATTGTCTTACATCCACTAGAATGCGACCATTGTCACCTGTGTTCCGTTTTCGTCTGCGCGTGCCTTCACATCACGTCGATGTAGGACGGGTAATCTTAAATATGCGCCGTAGGCTTAGACAGCACCCTTTAATTGTAGTCAAGTGTTCTTGATTAGGCGAATCACTGTGCGCAAAATAAATCACTAGTTTATTGGTTTCCCTTACGCTTTTTGTTGGATGTGCGCATTCAGTCAACATGAAACGATATCAGAACCGTTTTATACTGCATTTATCGCTGCAGTTTAAAAGTTGTGATGCGGTGCACTATAGAAGACCACCGTGATTTGCATTAAAGGCGAAGCTCATTAAACGTCCATCGCTTATTAGATGGCACTTCTAAAAATATTGCTTCTTATATTGTATTTATAAAAAAATATGTCAACATACTTAAATAAAGCTTAGCCAGCGAACTACCGTTGTCAATTGGTCGAATAACATTTTATATTACACGTAGAGCATGTTTGATTTTTTCCAAAGCCTCAGCCGAACGTAAGTCTCTCCGTACAGCGCTAGTTTAGCGCGGATCGTAGCTGACGACTTGTTCGTTTTCAAAATCTCTAACCTCGCAACATTGAGGCGCGACAAACCAGATCCAAATTTGCGGGTCAAGAAAGTTCCTGCGCGCGTGTGGGTTCTTGGTGACAGAACGTGTGAATATCGGCATATTTACCAACAACTAGTTCCCGCATCCTCCAACACGTATATACATTCGTGCTTTTAAATATAACCAGGATCTCTTGCAGCTTCCGAGCATGACGAACGAGACTATAGATGATTCTGCGTCCCGCGTGACCCTGGCCACCCGAGTTCCAGCATCAGTCACAACAGACTTAAAGTGACCGGAAACGCAAAATGGAGGCCACTAAACCGCTGTGATTTCAGCAATAGAAGTCGAGTAGCGCCGACTCGAATTAACATTGAATACACGTCTACGTTGAGATCTCGTCCATGACAAGAAGAGCGCTATTCATGGCAGAAGATTTCATTCAATTTAATTTTATGTTAAGTGTCCCTTTTTTGCATTCAAACATTGAATAATTGTATGCGTAACTATTCACAAAAGATTCAGTATTTTGAATATGCTATGTGTAATATAAGAGTCTTAATGAGCGTTTAGTTAGCTTGGCCTTTAATGCAAATTACCGTGGTCTTCTAACAATTCAGCATATAAAATAATTCGTGATATATGCAATCGTACAGTTTATAATATTACTTTACGAGTTCATGGTTCTCAACATTCTTGCCATGCGCCACGAAAGCATGTCGTTGATTCGGTCAGATCGTCCAATTATTTTCGACAATATGGTTTGAGTAATGCGCAGACTTTGAGTAATTGCGATTATTAGAAAAAATATGGAAATCCAATTTGATTAAGAGATTTATGCGTACTTTATAATTTGTGAATGTTAGAATTCAGCTCCAGTGTTACTGTTACCCCCATGATCGCGAATGCTGTTCACTCTGGGTATCCCTGCTCAATCAAGTGTGAAAACGTAATCCGCCTTCAGAAAAAACAACGGCGCCTTTCGGAGCCGATATTTTCATACGCGCAATTGGAGATAGAGTCAATTGTTCTCTCAACTATTTTCCTTTCGTTCTCTGTGGCAGATCACCCATACAATTTAAGATCATCTGCGCAGAGTTTATGCTTAATGGTTTTAAGTATAACGTGTTTTAGATTTAAAATGAAGACACAGAATAATAATGGGCCTAGAAATTATCCTTGAGGCACGCCCGAGAAACACACCCTATACGGTTGTTGACCTGCTTAAAGAGCGACTGATTTATTAGATAGCTCGATATCCATCAAACAGTAGGCTTGTTTATTTTTATTTATTGTTTATATTCCGTAAAAGTTTAAAATTGTTTACTCTGCTAAAGACTTTAAGCAATCAAAGTAAATACAATCAAATGCTTTCGTGTTATTAATATAAATGGCCAAATCACGGACTATTTCAACTAATTGCGTTGCTGTGGTTTTGCCTTTAGTAAAGCTATGTTGCTGTTTGTCAAGCACTCTTTCAGACTGAATAAAGCTAAACATATGATCCACACGTAATTCTTCAAACAATATATACGCTACTGACGCTTGTGCCACGGGCCTATAATAATCTACTAATATTATAACATTAATAAAATACAAAGTCTTCCAGAATTCGTCCAACAAACTTTTGGGGTCTATATATACAATTTGACGAAAAAGTCTACATTTTTTACAATGCACGCGTAATTTTAGACACTTGCTTATATAAACCGTTTGTTTTACAAGCATTTATAAGAGTAGCCTCTGGTCGATTCTTGAAAGGTTAAAATTCCCAACAATTAGGATTGATTTAGCAATATTACATATACTATTAAGATAATTACATATTCATTTCATTATGCGATCTTTGCGCTCCTAGATCATGCCATCCTGACTGAACATAATTTTGTAAATCTCTTTCACAAACTTTAACGTTTTTTTTTTAACTAACATACAAACGCGACCACCTCGAGAGCCCCAATCACAACGGTGTACTGAGTACCTACTGTCACAGAAGAATTCACTATTTGTTACATATCTTACAACTACACCGAATCATAGGTGTATGTAACCATTTCAGGTACAAAAATTACATCAATTGATTGATTGTCTGGTGGATTAATTATCCGCTTGACATGTACACACCTAAATACACATGTCACCTATTTATATTAGAGGCGCAGCATATATCATCAATATTGCGTAGGACGGTATATGAATTGAGTGAATTGAACACGATCAACCTTTCCAATCAAGCGTACATTGAGATATAAACACTTTAGAGCGCAGTTAGCCACGGGTAGAGTGGGGCGGGCGGAACGGCTGGGTTGAATGGTGGCATTCATTTCGTTGGCAAAAGGGAAAGTGGTGCCAACTGTAGACCAGAGGCACCGGGGCGTGGGACTGGATGGTTACTAATGGAAGATTGGACTATCACTTTAATTTCGGTTTTTGGGGAGCCATTAAATCATCCCGAAAGCAACGTACTTTGTTCCGCCATTATATTACCATCTATATATGATGGATGTACAGGACCCAACTGGATAGTTATGTCCAGATGGTTGGCTATCTCATGAGAGATGTGCGGAGCAACCAAATGACCACTATGCGTTCCTAAATGTATCTCATTATTTTTTCTAAATATAACTAAAGTCTATAAAAACAACGGTACGCATGTGAAATTTACGTCCCATTTGTTGGTTCATATATCTACACTCCTTTTTATATCTCACTGCAATGGAAATGGAGCATATAATTAGTCAAATGTGAATTTTCTAGACGAAAGGTTCTTGCGAATGTAGAGGTAGACAGCAACATGCTTAACCTTGCACCGAAGTGCAAATACGTCCCTTAAACGGTAAATGTAAACATTTGCTAACGAAGATTCAGTGGTTCTTAGTCGTCTAAATATCGCACGCCGACAGAGCCACTGCCACTTAAGCTGCAGGCAGCTCTTGCGCGCGAGATCTCGTATAGCATACGCAGTAGAGAAACCAGAGCCAAACACATATGTACCCCACACAATGCCGAACGCTGTGAATGGGCTGAAGTGTGGCGTCGGCGATCGACGGAGCCGCATTCAAAGGAATCGGAACATGGGAACGAGACCCGGCTCCCAAACCTCAAGTTTCGCAGAGGAAACACGACACGTCTAGCCCACACACAATGGGGGCTGGTCCGGGATCGCACAGCCCCTCCAGAAAGTAGCTCTACATTGTATTGGTTGACGCACTGTTTTCTTTTGGTCTATTATTAGATTGTACGCACTCTAATATGCAACCACGTTGAAAACAAAAGAACTGTCCGGTTAAAACACACGCTTATGTATTTAAAGCAAATGATAAAGGCACCGAAAAAATCTGCTTGTATAGCAAAAGTGGTACATCGGAACCAGTGCGTTAGTGTCAATGAAAGAAAAACACAAGAAAAATGCATCGCATTAGAGATTATTCCCCTGTGTTTAGCAGAAGGAATTTAGCTTATACATGGTCAATGTATAAGCTGGCTCAATTTGACAAGAATCTTAAGCTGCTGATCGTAACGTCCAGCATCGTAATTGGCCGGTTTACAGACGGTTGTTATTATTCAGTTATTATTAGAAAACCGTCTGTACGTAGCCTATTTGTGCTTCAGTGGGTATGCAGTGCATTATCTTAGCCGCCACTCCATAAACAAAGAACGATATTGAGACCTAGTTGGCGTCCAAAAAGGGCTGGAATCGTTTTTTGCCTCGTGCGATGGTATGCACAGCGTCGCCTGAAGCCTTATTTGAACACAACGAAAACACCACTACCCTCGCTATAACCCAATATGGAATAAATTCAATTGGTACCCCTAACTCAAAACAATACGCGTGCTAACCGCAAACGTAACAAAGGAGCGTTATTTGTAGCAATTATACATCTCCACAAAATTGTGTAAAGGAGATCGTCAGCGACTCTGATATTACAAGCCGTCTCGAAATTATGTCGTATGAAATATATAAATGTACTCACATGTATATATATGTATATATATATATATATAACTCATAATGGGGTGTAAAATTTGACCCCCAGTGAACGTGACGACAAATTACATCACTACTGGTGTCGACCTACTGGACAAAGTGTCAAGCACCACCGTCGTGTTACCAAGTTGTATATATCCAAGGACGGTTTTTGTCGGAAAAATTCACCAGCGCGTGGATCCCCCGTGGCTAATCTAAGACACATGCATACGTTAGCAATAACTTCCTCAGTAATTTTACCTGGGGTTCCTAGGGTCCCACAGAGTATATATATATATAATAAAAAGCCACTACGATAGAGGCAGTAGCCATACGTGTAAAACTCTGTTTTTAACAACAAAGCAACAAGATGCGACATGGGCTGCTATTAGTCGACTTGGCCATTTGCCATGTAAACAAACAATTAGTTAGAGCAATTTCCAAGTTAGATGCAGTTCTAGGGCACTACATAAATGACATCATCCCAGAATATTTAATGCCCGATACATTTTGAAGTAAGTTCACACACCTAAACCGGCAAACACCAGTTGCCCCGCATTGTTGTAGAATGTTAGTTAAGAAAGGAAAGAACCAACGATTCAGGGATCTGGTCTGCACTTTTTTAATAAACCTCATGAGGACTAGTTTCTCGGCAGCTTACATATTGCATAGGGTACAAGACTGGGGACTGAGATCAAACGGTTTCAGCTCACCAGTCTCACGTCAGAACGCATAAACAAACCAATGCTGGAACTAGCATAGCCACGGTGTAGAAATGATTGTTATTATGATTTTTGTTATTTTATTATTATTATTATTATGATTATGCGGATAATGTTTGAATAGGCCACACTCTTGATCTACAAAACTGGCAGTACCCAGCATGTGAGAGCTGCTGCTGCTGACTGCGACAAGGAGTGGTGGTACTTTTGATCAAGCACCAATTATGGGGCCCACCGTACCTTATCGACTCACTGATATGATGATTAGTCTGGAATTCTATTAGACACTCCAATTTCACACACAACGAACACCCTCTCTAAACTCTTGATGATGGACCTATTGATTGACCCGTGAGGCAAGCTGGCGTCGAATAAGTTAATCAGAAAGTAGCGACAACTAGTCAAAGTTAACGCACGTATTCGTTAACCGTAAGTCGATGTATTGTCTGTACATGCTATTTTTGGTGGTGACTCTTGTTGTTATTGCTGCTGATGTATTTAAAGTTGCCGTCTTGATTGTTGTCGTTGTTATTGTTAAAGCTGTTCATGTGTGCTAATGCTGTTGTTAATAATGTCGCTGTCACTGCTTGAGCACTGCCACGTTCAAACCGCGACGAAAACGCACTAGGGACATGCAACCTAAATTCAATAAGTACACACGAAAGGAGCGTCTGGTTCAGGAGAACGGGTTAGCCTGCTTATCAGTGTGTGTATAAATCAATGAATCCATCTATAATTACATCCAATATAAAACGGCACATACCGTAGCCGCGATGAATGCGCGCACAGTCCAAAGGAATAGCTTGGGTTAGCTTGTTCAGTAGAGCATGGCTGGAACGCCTGCTGGTATGTCCGGGGCTTTTCGCGGCTTTTGCCAACTGTTCTGTTGAAAGTTCCGTTTGTGTTCTTGCTTTTGCTGCTGCTGCTGCGGCTGTTGTGGCGGTCTAACGGAACCGTTCCTTCACCGTGATCATAGGGGCACTAGTGATTTTAGATGGAATTGTGGTCGTTTTTGTGGCTGTTGTTGTTGTTGTCATCGTCGTCGTCCTTTTATCTGAAGTTGTTTCCCGTGTTGTTGTTATTGTTGACATACTTGTGGTTGTTGTCGTGGTTTTTGATGTTCTTATTGTCGCTATTGTTGATATTTTGTCGTCATCATAGTTGCTGTTGCTGTTGTTGTTGTTTTTGTTGTGTTACGTCTTCCACGCGACAAACCACAAGATGATTCACAACTTGGCACGTCAGCTTTCCGGTGACAGAAACTCTTTCACTGTTCCTTTTTCTCCTGCTGCTGCTGCTACTGTCGCCGTTGTTGCTGTTGTTGTTGTCGCTTTTGTTGATGTTTTTGTTGTTTCTGTTGTTACTGTTGTTGTCGTCGTTTTTGTTGATGTTTTTGTTGTTTCTGTTGTTACTGTTGTTTCTGCCGTCGATGCTATGAATACGGCCAACCGCGGTACGTAGCCAGCCAGCATTGTTGTGGTAGAACACTGGCTAGCGTCCGTCCCTGCCGTCACAGGGTTGTTGTTCTTGTGGTTGTAGAGTCAGGACTACGGTAGGGTTACGACCACTCTTGCCCTTGCGACCTGCCACTATTCTTTTCTGTTGGCTCTCTGCCCACTCAATAGTCTGGGGTAACGCGGCGGAGGTGGTGGCGGCGGCGGCGGCAGCAGCGGCGCACCCCCCTCTCCCCACGCACTCGCCACGATTTACCCCGCTTTACCTCCCCTCCCTCTGCCCGCCGCACGCTAAACTCTACCTTCCTCTGTTTCGGCTACCCGGCAGCAGCCTCTAGTCTGACAAAAGCGGAGGGACGGACGCGTAAACATACAATGATACACTATACACTGTCTTCCTGGATATATATAGGCTACTTCTCGCAATTTTTCTCTCTAATTCTCTCTCGCGCGTATACGCTCACAACGTCACACACTGGTCACGCACTAACGATCGAAGATAGACCGCAGACCCCGACCAACACGGGTCGGACCATAGAAAACCAGACGATCCAGCCGTCTGACAACCTACTCCTTCACAATCGTCTCGTCGAAACCCACGTGGGCAAAATGAGTGTCTTCCATTCTCTCGACCGCCTGTCAGTCATGATCGGTTGTAAGACTCGCCGGTGCACCCCTACATTCATATATATATATATATATATATATATATATATATATAATGAGCTTAGTGTCGTGTCACCCAATGTGCAGAACCAGACGCGGTTTTGATGGATTTTCTTTATGGATTTCATAGTAGTACAACTCTTTGCTCTGAGGTGAAATTTATAGAGATGCGACTTACGAAACAATTTTTGTTGTAGGTTTGGTTCAACTGTTTTTATTCGATTGAATTTTGACTGTCCAGGCTCGTCGGCTATTTGGAGTGCTACGTACTTTGCTAACAGTACCTAAATAGTGGTCTGAAGTATCCACATATATATTTAGGCACGGGCGATAGCCTTTTCTGCAAAATTACCTGAATTGTTATAATTGTTTGAATTTATGTAATAATGGAATTTTCAAGCTCAATGAAGAGTTATTGAACTTAAATAAATTTGCCGTCTGGAGAAGACGGTCCCATAAAAAAATATGCCTTTCACGCGTTTTACTTATGTAAGAGTCGGTCCACGTAGCCAGAACAGACAACTTTTAGTACTTTTTTAGTAGTCTATGTTATATTGAAGCGGCCTAAAGTTTAAAGTAATAACTTTATAAGAAGAGGGTTATCAAAAAATTAATTAAACAACATAAATAGCTCTGAGAAGCGATTCATTGTTTTCTATGAGTTGGCCAGGTTCTAGAATTGATATTATATTTAGATCACTGTCCAATTCTTTTTGTTAGTCACCCTAATGTATGAGAGAAACGTCCTACTGAAAAATAGCCCCCCGTAGAGCAATGATACATGTTTTAAAATCCAAAAGTCGTCACTTTGATAAACCTAAGTCCCAATCAGCTGTAAAAACGACTCCTCCTAACTATCGGGTACACCAGAGTTACACACTTTTGTAATATGATAATTCAAAACTAATAATTCTACAGTTTCTGTGCACTGTTACGCGCTGTGTAGGCTTACAACTGTTGCCGGAAACTTCTCTTATTTTACGTGATATTCAGCGGGACACATGTATGCTAACTTAGCTATGACCGGGATTGGAAGCCGTACCACGGGGTGTTGTGCATGTTGTACAAAGGCGTCGGAGAGCCGACCACTTTCTCCGCTCTCATTCTGTACGGCGCTCGATCAGGAACACACCAGCCCCTATGGGTAATAAGCACGAACGTCCTTTACCTCACCCGTCTCACGGTGAGGTCTCTCCTACGGTTTGCCCTCGCCAACGTTTATAGGTCCTTTCACCCGCCGGGACTTGTCCTTAAACCCTTTCCCGGACAGAAGGCCTTTATAGTGATACCTGACAGATGCCACGCAACGTCGTACGACACTCAAAAGCGAAATAATGCTATCACGTAAAGACCGTACATTAGTTACATGGAGTGCTAGGAGCCGCACAATAGTACAACACGTTGATACGTATCAATGGGCGCCGGCCTTACTTGGATAACGCGAGCGATACATAGATAGACAGCTATCGGCTGAGCAGTAGTACACTGTTGTTACCATAGTCTTTCGCTGTTGTTGCTGCTTTCTGTTCTCTGGCAAAGATCTAAGCCACCGCTCGCAGCATGGGCGAAAACTCGCCCACCATCGGAGAAAGGACCAAGGTCGAACGTCAAGAATACCTCCAAACCTAGACGACCCTTCTCCTGGACAGTAATCTTGGGTTGCCACTTAGTAGTTGCTGTTGTCGTCGTCTGTGTTTTACTGCTATGGCCCAGGTTGATGTCAGTTCTGTTTTCTCGGTGGCTATTACAACTGTCGTTGTCATTGTTGTATAGTATGATCGTGTGCATGTTTTTAGCCTGGCCTGCACACTCCCGGCCATCCTCGTCACATCAGTACGAAGACGCGTCCAACCTAACCGCGAAATTAGCAATCGATCAAACCTAAATCGACTATCGGCATGACCAACAAAGTGACGACCGATATGGCTTGAGCCTACCTGAAAGGCAATAGCAACTATAATTCTAGGATTTCGTTTATTCAAAAAATCCGTTAGGAGGCAAACGTCAAGATGTCCCAACACTGCTGAGGCCTCGTGTACTTAAAATAGCCTCTTCTGTAAAAAATTCTCTGAAAAAGCTCTACTTCCAGTGACCTTAGCTAGACTTAAATTGTTGTTACTTAATGGCCTCTTACCACATTGGGCAGACGTCTGATCATATTCGTCTATGCTGTGAAGAACCTTTCAAGGTCAGCAAAGTTTGCCACCATGAAATATTTCTACACCCTTTGCAAAAGTAAGCAACCAGTCAGCTCGTCCTACATGAATGACACTACCTTCCTGAGTTAGCAATACAACGCTGCTGCATTAGCCACATCCTGCACAGTAGAAGCATAAAAATGTGCCAATCCAAGATACGGTTTTACTTTAGACAGGCTGTTTGAACCTTCGCTGCCACATCAGCGGGTTTCTGCTTACACATCAGCGGGACGCAAATGTAACCGAAAGGCATCCGAGTCAGCTGAACAGCCTTATAGAGATTGTAATAGTTAACTACTTGCGGTGTCCGGGTTCAATATGTTTCTCTCTCAATCTCAGCCAAGCTATTCCTAGCCGAGTCACTCTTGGTGAACATTCCAAGGCTCATCTCAGTGCCAGCTGGCCATGGGAATTTTTTGACTATATCTTCTATATTTGTTTCTCAATTCCATTGACGCCAATGTCGTATTTTGTTAAAGCAACCGTCCAGTTAATATTAAACGGTATTGGAAATTTTAAATATTTCACCAAATAGCGGTGCAATAATCTCCTTTGGTCACTTAGAAAGGCTCGGACTTCCATAACCGAGCGCGTAACTTGCCCTTTTGCATCAATTCGTGTAATGTCTGCCTGGTGCTCAGGATTCGACTTCACGGTTATGAACCGACTGAACTGACGAATCAAGGAAACAGGGCATCGCGTTAGCCTTGGAGCCGGAGTCTACTCCCATGATCGGTTGTGTCTCTTCAATAGCCACCGTGAGGAGTTTAGAGGTGCATTTTGGTGCATAGTGTAGAACCGAGTGGTGAGAAACCGAGGATCCAGGTCGGTTTGAAGTGCGAAATTCTAACAGCTGCTCAACGAACTAAGAGAAATAAGCATAGTGGATAGCCACGGAGGTATGATTGTACAGTGTACAATCCATCATATAAATAGATAACACAGGATATATCCACCATAGTGCAGTATGTATAGCCGACATTACCCAATGTGGAACAGGTTAGATAACGCAGTTAGGGTCGGATGTGCGCTCGTAGACCTGTGGAAAAGATCTTGAGATCTTAGTACGGGCATGGAGTTTGGTGTAACTTTGAGGTAAAATCGGGTAGTAAAGTCCTCACTACTGGCGTCACTGGCGAGGACGCCAGCGTCCTTACACCGGGCGCACATCCTTTTCCCATTCAACCCCCCCCCCCCCGTTCCCCTTGACGACGATCGGGAGGTAACGAATGGCCGGCGGAGGAGACCACGCTATGGATCGACCGCCCAGAAAGAACGCACGGAGAGAGGAACAGGGCAGAAGATTAAAACGCAGGTGGACTTGCCAAGCCAGAGCGAATATAACTGGCTTGCGCCATTTCTATTCCCTCTGGCTCAAGGAAACAGAATTGGCTTACGTCAATCGCTTGGACTCACCGGAGACAGATAAGTCAGCAAGAAAAATACCGGAAATGCATGGAAGCCAAAAGGGAGAAAAACATTCAGGAGGCATTCCAGGCAATATAACATTACAGGTGACCGCATTATGCAAAGTCTCTTACACCTCGATTGGAGTAAAAAGAACTTGCGCAGAAACTTTCTAGAGCTATTTACCCCATTGGAGTCACCAGTGAGACGATGCGGAGGGCTCGGCGGAAGACTCGAGCGTAAGCTGATGAAGCATATGAAGACCTCAGAATGAAGCATGGAGCTCAAGCGAAAACTCACGAATATGACAGAAGAGAGGCTGTGAGAAACTCGGGAATAGCGGTATAGACAAGATAGCCAAGATGGACAAAACACGCCAGAGAACAGACTCTCTGTGGACGCCGTAAAAAGCGGTGGCGCATGAGTAGAACAGAAAGCTAAGAAGAACAGAAGATAAAAGAAACCGAAGACGGGATCTATCAGACAAGGACGGTTTAGGAAATTGTAGAGATCATCAGAGGAGAGTGGCCAAGACAGTCGGGCCGTCATGTTAAGACTACGGTCGTGGGTCTGACGGCTCAGAGGGAAGTACGCATTGTGGTAGTATTAAATGTATCGAACGCATTTCAGGTGGCCCTAAACGGGCTGTTTCAGCTGTTGCCTTCGATTGAGGCATTTTGCATGCAGGCAGGAACTGCGGCTATCCTGAGCAGGGACGCTATTGTGGGGGGCGGCAAGTAAATTTACAGCATTCCAGCGGTTCCTCTTCGTAATTATGGTGGACCCTGGCGAGGAAGTCGGGCGGATGGAGACCCTTCGAGACACTCCTTGTTGGGAAGCTTGTTGAGGTATCGCTGCAGCTGTCGCGTAGCTGGGAGCCACCCCCCTGTACGTTACGGTGGCACGCCACTCGACGCTGCTCCTTAATGTCCTAGAGCTGTGCTGCAGAACGGTAAAATACGCAGGTATCGTCTGATACAGTGTGGAAAGTATAGCACTTTTGCGAAGATGTTCAGCGGAATTAGAGCCCAAAAAAACAGAACGGAAGGAAGCGCCACGGTTCGAGGAATCATCCAGACCATAGACGGTGACCTCATATTAGGCGTACAGGATAATACAATATACGCTGGAAAGAAGCTCGCTGTTGCCATCGGGGAATCCACAGGAATGCAGATAGACTGTAGAGAGGCGGAACAACAGCTGTTTGCGTTGTGGAAGTAGACCCCACGGAGGTTAGCAGCTCACTGAGTCTACCAGCAGCTAACCAAGTAAATGCAACTGGGCTTAATCTGACCAGGGCCATCTGGTATAAGTCTCTAAAATAAGCTGACAATAGAATCGTCTAGTGGCCAACTCAAAGCTATTTAAGTAGTCGTCCAGAAAATACCACCGAGGACCTTGCTTTTAATAAGTTCGCTGACGGCACATTGCTACATTTATGTAAACTTATTTATTCCAATTGCCCTGACAACATTATATCAAGAAGTAGAGCCGTCACAGTCGTGTGGGTTAATGCAGAGTGTGCGGCATAAGGCCCGATGCAGCTTTCTGCAATAGGGTCGATACCTGTCACAAGGACATCCTCGGCTGTAACCTCATTCACGGCGTTTATGTCGCATTTACAGACGCGTCACGATATACCCATTGGCTCAGAGACTTCTGTCAAAAGCTTAGCTGCCGGCCTAGTCTTTATAAGACCCCGTATGTTGCAATGTTGCAGGACCTGTCGTCTGGTGCACTGGGCTGCACGGGCGGACAACCATCTGACGCTATTTCTGAAGAGGTCTATGTGCTCCGATAGAGCTCCCTCCCGCAAGAAAAGCGATTCGCAAGCTTGATTGATAGAACCTTTTCTGTAGCTGATAAGATCAAACCAGGCTTCGAGCCGTTTGTAATCAAACGGCCGAAGCCTTTGTCTGACTCTGCCCGCGAATTGAAACTGTTTTGAACGACAGGATGATGTGCATTGGCGCAAAACTGCGGTTTGATGTTGACCTAGAGCCCTGAGTGCAGGCCGACTAGCGCTTTAAATGCTATTTTTAATCTAGCACTAAAATTTATTGACTTTTCGTATGTACTGGAATTCCTAGGTCTATACAGAAACGATGGAAAAGACATGAGGGTCTGACTTTGACGCCCTTTGGCCCGTGGCCGCATGCTTGTTTGAGACGCAACCGTAAATGACCCATTAGCCCCTTTGGTAATCGGTGCACATACGGACCGAGCAGGCCATGCTTGGCAGAGGCTATTAAATGTAAAAATATTTTAGAGAACATACTCTGGTGTTGGTTATCCGCATCAGTTTTGTCCATTGGCGTTCGAGATAATGAGAGGCCCAAACCCCCCTACACTCAAGCTGATTCAGCGTGTGGGCAGCATCTGTTCAGAGCGCATTGCTGAACGCGGCTTTTACTGGGTTAGAGAACCCGTGACTACAAGTTCGCGCGGCGACAATTGTTCTTCATTCACTCCAAAGTGCTAACACGTCAATTTTTAATTTAAAATGCGTATATATAAACAGTACTTTGTACTGTCGTCCTAAAAGCACAAATATGTTATCCTATTAGTGCCTCTGTGAGACTTATACATGCGTCTCTGTTGTGTGTATTGACGGTTTCTTTGTTGCGCTTCCCTGCAGACGTGCACTCTCGTTGGTATTTTTGTTGTGAACGGTTCCGTGAAAGCCAAAGCGGAGCTACGCGGTACCGTCGATGTTTGTTTCTTGCACGTGCAGGGGAAACGTTATATCGACGACTGTTGCTTTTTCGTGGCTGGAGTTATTGACGATCTGTTCTCTCTCTCTGCTACATGTACTGAGCTCTGTAATAAGGCACGCTCAGGAATAAGTGCAACTAATGCAGTAAGCTTCTCGTTTAGTTTAGATTCTTATGTTGCTAGATCAGAGATCCCGATTTGTTATCTGCTGCACTGGGCTGCACGACGAGACGACTAGTTGATGCTATTGCTAAATAGCAATATAAATAAGAAGTTTTCCCCACAGGAAGGTTATTGCAATTAAGAGCCCATTGTAACTTGTTTTTCTTTAGATCTTGTCAGACGAGGTAATGGTGGCAAGATTCGCAATCGTGCCATTATTGACCCAGGCTGTAGACAGGACTAGGGTTTTACGTCGGATATTGCGCCATATCGAGGCCGCATATAGTGCGATAGCTTGTGCTACCGTCCCAGCAGCCTTATTTTGGCTCCCGACGTTCCCACATCTCTGGACATCAGTCTATCGAGATTTCGAGATACCTGCTGGAGATTTCTTTCTATATAGCGTATTATATATATATATATATATATATATATATATATATATATATATATTGTTTATTTCGCAATAACATTGCATTTCAAGATGGTACATAATTATAATACAATTCATTCATTTTATACAATTTGAACACTTCAGCGACCGTCCCACCGGGCGAAAAAGTGCAAAGACCACCGATGCTTCTGGCAACTCGTTGCGTGGTATTTAGCGCATATCTGCGAGCAGAACCGGCAACGACATTGATCGCCAACTTGGTGAAATCCTTGGGTCGAACATACCAAGTGATGCCATTCCATCCCAAAGCTCCCGGGCGAGGTACACATCCAATTGCGCTACCTCTGCCGAGGCCTCGGTCACTTTTCCCTGCCACTCCAACAAAAATTGCTGAAGTGGTCCTGTAATAGGTGACCTAAGCTTGACTCTGATTGTTTCCACTGCCGGCCCGCAACCCGCTAGCAGGTACACGAAGCGGCTTCTTGCCGTCCGGGGTAAGCAAAGGACCCGCTTCATATATATTGTGAAGCATTTTTCTAGCTGCGCAAAATTTGCCGCTGAAAGATGGCCCCACACCCTGCCAAGACTGTAGCTCAACATTGGCACAATCTTAAGCTCAAAAAGACGCACGGCCGCACTTAAAGACAGTCGTCGAAGGTCTCTCACCTCTGTGTGAATAGAGGTAATAGCCGCTCGACACCTGTCGCCGATGTGCTGGGTAAAGGTCGTTCCCGTATAGTGTAGTCTCAGACCCAAATACGGGAAAGAGTTGACAAACTCCAGCGATTGGCCACAACAGCGTATTACGTCTGCTGCGGCCCCACGGCAAAACTTCATGGATTTCGTCTTCCGCGCATTTATTTGCAGACCCTTACGGTGAAAGTAACTCTCTATGTCGCCGACATTTCGACGAATGGCACCGCGGTCCCGGTGGGCCACTACTATGTCATCCGCATACATGACGACGACGGCGTTTCTAAACTCCTCCCGCCTATATAGCGTATTCAAAGCCCCTTACGCAGCATTACTCCAAGGTGTTTTGCGTCTCGCTTGATCTTAACCGGGTAGTTATTGAATGTATTGTTTATTAACCAATATTTGGTTTATGCACATATGTGCTACAGCTCTTCTAAGTAACTTTCATCAGCGACTTTGCTATTGTACACTGTTGGAGATGATACAGATCACATGATTTTCCGCATAGGTTGCATTCACACTCGGTTGATATCTCATGCCACCCATTTCGTATACATATCTTCATATGAAATCCATGCATTGCAAACCCAGTAACGAAGTATCTGTTTCTACAGCATGAGCTCTTCCAGTAGTCTGTAGTCATCGCTCTAGTCTCATAAAAACGCCAATCAACATCCGCAAATTTATACTCCCATTCGGCAAGATGATTCTCAAAGGCCTCCGTTTTCGGTAAAGCATAAGTTGCCCTGAGCTCCTCCACAAAAGTGGTGTCGAGGCCAACAGATACACAAGACGATTGCGGCTAGTGCGGTGAACTACTAGCACTCTTTTTAGAAAGCTGGCTTTAATTTTGTCAAGTACTTCCAGATTTGCTTTTGATAGGTGGGGCCATATGACCTGTATCCCGTAAGCAGCGGTCGGCGCAATCTTTAAATTAAAAAGTTTGAGAGCGACATCTTGTGACAACCGATGAGGCTCTGGGATATTATGAAACGATAAAATGCCCTTACGAGCTCTTACCTCGATATGTTTAGTGAAATTTAAACCCTGCGTTGAAAAGATTACTCCAAGATAAGAAAAATGTTGAACAAAATCTATTGGTGCTGAGCTTAAGCGCAATTCGTCTTTTTCTGCGAGCCTACCTCTGCGGCGAAACTTCATTGCTTTCGTTTTTGCTACGTTTATCACTAGAGCATTTAGGTCAACAAACTTTTGGAGTGAAGCAAGCGATTGCTGCAGATGAAATCGGCTCCGGGAGTAGAGGACGAGGTCATCAGCATACATGAGTGTACTATCTTGCGGGTGTCGACGCTGGATTTTAGAAATAATAGCGGGCTAAAATTATCGCCTTGTGCAACTCCTGTAGTCTGAGTAATAGGGGTGTGTTCAGTTACCCCGTCGTCGATGATTACATACCCCCCCTGCAGCATAGCTTGTAATAACTTCAGTATTACCGCTGGAACACCACATAACGCTAATTTCTCTAGGATTATTGTTCGTGACGCCGTATCAAAAGCCGCCTTAAAGTCTACGAAAACAGCAAAAAGAAAGTTACGTTTAACCCGTAGAGTTATTTGAATACTATTGAGAAGAACGGAGCAAGCCGTCATCGTCGACCTCCCTCGCCTAAAGCCGTGCTGCTGCTCTGGCAAGCACTCGGTACTTTCCAAAAAATCTTCTAGTCGACGTGCTACCAATGCTGACATTACTTTGTAAATGACGCTTTTCTTTGCTATGCCACGGTACGACGAAGGTATCAAGGGATCCCCTTTTCCCTTCGGTAACACACTTAAAAGGCTGACTTTCCATTCTTCAGGTAAGTGCGATGTCTTCAAGATTTCGTTGAAGAGAGAAGCAAGACAAGGAGCCAGAATAATCGCCTGCTGCAGATGTTCATTCCGAACGAGGTCTGGGCCCGCAGCCTTTCCTGACGGCGCTTTTATTATCACATCCACAACCTCCGAGATACCGATAGGGCGAACCAACTCCTGTCGAGCTTTGGTTGTCCTTTGTCCCCAAACGGAGACATATATCGGGATGCAACTAGGAATCGTTGATGAGCTGGCAAACATCTGTCGAAAATAACTATGCAGCCTCTCAGGTGATACTGGACAGGCTGTTGAGCGCATCTCGGAGCGTAGCCATTTATGTGGATGAAGCTGGGACTGTATGAGAAGCTTGTTTTGTGCTTCTATCTCGTGCTCCAGTTTAGCTCTACGCAGCGCCTTTTTATAGATCCGACTGGCATTCGTATACAGGAAGGTCGTTTCCGGACGAATTTTTGCCAAGATATACGTCTGTTGCATATTGGATGGCCGCGAATAGAAGTTTGTATTAGCGCGCCATGATGATGATGATCTCTGCCTGTTGGCCACAACCAGTTGCAGCACTGTCGGCCACAACCCGCCACTGCACGTTCGTGCACTGTCACGTTGCCGGTCGCCGGCCGGATAAAAGGGGTGCGCGCCATTTCCTCAGCCCTTTTTGCTACTTCGAGCGTTCGGCGTAACGCGCACTCTGCAAGCCTTAGTCCGGCGGCGACCGGCACGTCCGACGGCCTGGCAGCGACAGCGGCGGGAGCGTGGCAGCAGTGCTGCACTAGGGCGGTGAGTGTTGTAGCTGGCAGTTGCAGGCAGAGTTATATATATATACATATATATATATATATTGTTAGTTGAATGATTGTTAGCGCTAGTGTAGCGGCAGTGATCTGTGTGAGTTCCGGCGGTGGAAACTGCTTCGCGCTAACCGCCGGGACATTGTGAGAGCTAGCTAGGCAACAACAATAATAATACGAAGAGAGACGGCGCTGCCGTATCGCTCTCTGGCGTGTGGTGAAATATAATAAATAAGACTAGTGAGTGTGTGAACCCGCGCAAATTCGTCTGTCTTCATTCTACGGTTCCGTTTGGCGCCACATATTGGCGCCCAACGTGGGGCACGACGTGTAGCAAAGGCCCGGACGTAGAAGCGATCGTAGCGACAGCCAGGATGGCTGAGACAGACAGTCGTGTGATGGCGCTTCGGCGTTCAGTGTATGCGGCGGTGTCAAAACTGGACGCCACCGTAGTTTCGTTTTGTTATGAAGGCCAGGAGTCTCCGCCGTGCACGCAGTGGAACCTGGGCCGTGTTGACGGCTGGTTGGTAAGAGCGGAGGGGCTCCAGCAACAGTTAAATGAGTTAGACGAACGTTTTGTGGTCGAAATGGCCAGCACGCTCAACGATGAGCAAATAGATCTAGAAATAGGTAGATCTTCCGAATACGTAGATGTGTTGTGCCAAATCCGAGGTAGTCTTATGGTCTACAAACAACGTAGCGCCCTAGCCGCCGCCATGCCGTCGAGCTCCCCGCACATGTCTCCACGATGGGCAGAGGCAAGAGCATCGTTATCGACGAAACTGCCGGAGCGCGTTGGCCCCGGTGGTCAAGACTCAAGTTCAGCGCTAGGCCCGATTGTAAATCGGCTAGTCACGTTTCAAGAAATCAACGCAACGGGCGGGGCGGCGCTCCCCGTTGCCAAGCTAAGAAGTTCAACGGTGGTCGAGAGTTCTTCTATCCGTTCAGTGAAGCCATCAGAGAGTTCATCCACAAATGGAACGGAAGTGGTTGCAGCAAGGACAGCAGTGCATCACGTAACCAAGGACGCGGAGTTCCTGAAGAAGCCGTCGATGCAGTACCCCGCCTTCCAGCCGGGGCAGGGCTACGACGAGCTTCCAGAGAGTCGCGTGTTTGTTGCAACGTGCGAACCCCCGCTAATAGACCCAGCGGGGTGCTCGAGCTTGCGCAAACTGACTCGAATCGTCGCGACCGTCGCCCAGGCTGGAAGGTGGTTCCGTCGTCAGGATGTGAGTGGTCGACTCACGGCGGAAGAGCTCACGTGGGCGAAGCAGCACCCGCTGCGTGAGGCCCCGCAGCCGTGCTTGGGGGAGGACGGCGCGAGCACCTTTCGTGTCGAGCCGCCCGAAGACGAGGGCCTGGCAGAAGGTAATCCCGGGCTGAAGCATTTCAAGACAGAAATGGTCGTGAACGTGTCGCGAGGAGGTGAAATGAAGATTTGGGTCGCGATAGTCACATGCGCCGCGATCGGAGCAGTGCATTTTGAAGGCGATGGCGCGCCGAGCATCTGCTGGTCCTGACGATGGCTCCGCGGCGGCGGAGAGACCCCAGTGTCAAGCCGTTCGCCGCGGGCGCCGTCGTAGTACTGTTTGAAGAAGGAGTGCTGCGGACATTTTGGCAAGTCATGTGGAGAAGCCGCTGGCGACCAAGGACGACGTGAAGCGTGCCTACCGGGCGCAGCTCGGTGGAGGCCGCTACATCAAGAGCATTTGTTGTGAGCGAAAGTTGATCTCGCAGAGTGCCACACAATAAATGTTAAACACAATCAATGCAACATAGGTATTTTTTGAGGGGCTACCGCCGCCCTCAAAAAGGGGGAGGACTGTTGCATATTGGATGGCCGCGAATAGAAGTTTGTATTAGCGCGCCATGATGATGATGATCTCTGCCTGTTGGCCACAACCAGTTGCAGCACTGTCGGCCACAACCCGCCACTGCACGTTCGTGCACTGTCACGTTGCCGGTCGCCGGCCGGATAAAAGGGGTGCGCGCCATTTCCTCAGCCCTTTTTGCTACTTCGAGCGTTCGGCGTAACGCGCACTCTGCAAGCCTTAGTCCGGCGGCGACCGGCACGTCCGACGGCCTGGCAGCGACAGCGGCGGGAGCGTGGCAGCAGTGCTGCACTAGGGCGGTGAGTGTTGTAGCTGGCAGTTGCAGGCAGAGTTATATATATATACATATATATATATATATATTGTTAGTTGAATGATTGTTAGCGCTAGTGTAGCGGCAGTGATCTGTGTGAGTTCCGGCGGTGGAAACTGCTTCGCGCTAACCGCCGGGACATTGTGAGAGCTAGCTAGGCAACAACAATAATAATACGAAGAGAGACGGCGCTGCCGTATCGCTCTCTGGCGTGTGGTGAAATATAATAAATAAGACTAGTGAGTGTGTGAACCCGCGCAAATTCGTCTGTCTTCATTCTACGGTTCCGTTGGCAATAACGTCTGAATCATACAGTGTTTCAGAGATCGGCATTCTCGGGTATACCAACAGGTTGTTCGAGGTTTACTCGGCTGGGGACGCACGCTGTGCAGTATGACATTTTGAACTTGTGTTGCATATACTGCGACATTCAGGGGGTTCGGAACAGGGAGAACATCTGGCGAGAGCTCCAGTAAGCAGGTTGAGTCAACGGCAGCGTTTAACCGTTGCCGCCTTTGGCCTGCTGCCTGATAATGTACCGTAAGCGACATTGAAACAGGAAGATGTCGTCTAGTACCAAAGGCCAGAGTGTTTAACTGTGGAGCCTCGTACCTGATGCTATCGTGTCTGGCGTTTGTGGCGAATATATCTATCGTAGACCTCCCTTGTGGGGCTACATAGGTCGGTTCCTCGGCTGTGGAAACCACCCACATACAACGGGACGCTAACGCGCTGATAAGTGCATCTGTTCTAACATTGTCCGGTTTGTCGAGAGGGCAGTTGAGATCCCCGCAAAGCACTGTTGTTTTGTTAAGGTCGACTTTGTCCAAGCAATACACTAGCTTTTCCAAGAGGTCGGGAATAGCTTCCGATGGACTAGAATACATTGCAATTATATTTATGGAACTTCCTGCAAGTACAATGCAGTTGTCCTCTGTGTATATTGCTTCTATACCATTAAGCTTACTGTTGTATAGTACAGCTACTCCACCGCTTGCTCTTCCAAGGCCTTCACTCCGTTGTCCAAGACATTCTATCAGATACCAGCCAGAAACAACAGTTGACTCCGTGATTTTATATTTTCGCAATTCCATTGAAAGAAGGTGATTTGATGTTGCTGTTCCTGGCTCGGTCTTGAAAGGTCTTTCGCCGTGACACTACCTGCACGTGCGTGCTTTGGTCACGAGTGCCCTTTACTCTTACTTTTTCCGGCAGTATCTGGAGTCACCTCATTCGTGAAGACATGAAGCGCTTCTCGTAGGGACGCTTCGATTGAGTGCCGGAGTGCATCTCCGATCTCAATATTTTCAGGGTGCTTCTTTGTTTTAAAGGAGCTCGCTGATCCCAACAGCTGCGAGAATAAAGATGGCATTATTTTGCCAATGGCACTGGTGATTGCCGCTTGTACTGCTTCTACGATACAAGGGATAATCTTATCCATGATAGATTGGACAAGACCATCACTATTTTTGGCCACAGATGGTCTTTTTTCAGCCGGCGCAGTTTGGATTCTGAGCATCTTGCTCTCTGCGGGGTCGTTGGCTATTTTAATTTCGTTCTTTACTACAGAAGACCAACTGCGTTTGGTGAAGTTATCCGACGCGTGTACGTAGGCTACTGGAGCGCAGAGTGGAATACTTGGGGCTTCAGTCTGCCTTTGTATTATGTTTCGCGACGTTTTATTTAGCATGTCCATGCGGCGCAACCTATGTGGGCAGACCCCCAGGTGGCTTCGTGGCAACTATTGCACAGGCAGCACCGGGCTTCTGCCTTACAGCCTTTCCTTAAATGCTCTTGTGACCCGCACCTCCGGCATCTCGGCTTTGTCATCTTGCAATTGGTAACTAAATGATCCATGCTAAAGCATCTGAAGCATTGCATTGGCTCGCGGTACAACATGACCCCGTGTTGTTTAAGTCCCAGGCGGACCTCTGCTGGAAAGTTGTTGCCCGCAAAGGTCAGAATAACATGCTCCGTTGCCGTTACAATATTGGTGCTTGGATTCTTCGTTTTTACTCGGACTGCTTCGGAGACTCCATACGATGTGAGAGAAGCTAATATGGCTGCTTCGGATATAGAAGGGTGCACACTAGAAATCTTGCCTTTTACTGAGGAGCGAGCTCCGCTTATTCTCGCAGATACCTTAACTCCCGCCAACTCTTGCAGCGATAACAAAGTACCTCTGTCAACCTCGTCTTCTACTGCAATAACGAGTTCCCCATTTCTAGTAAATCGAGGTTCTTCAACTTTGCCTTTGATGTGTTGCGCAACGCAGTGACATACGTCATTGAAACGCGTCTCCAAAGCGTTATCATCAGCTGTAAATATTACAGCCACCTGTTTGGCAATCGTTTGTTGCGCGTCACTGTTTGGAAACCATCATCGTCGGTGAGATCTTCTTTTTCTTGAACGTCGGTAGTGACTGTTGTTACATCGTCCCTCTCTTCAGTAAGCGTTCTCTGCGCCACGTCCTTATTTTCCCCCGTTAACGCCCCCTCGGTTGTTTCGCTGGCAACCTCCGTGCTGGCTGGAGAAGAATCAACCCGCAATACACGCATATCTTTGTTGCGAGTGTCTTCCACCGGGCTTGATGCCGCGCGCTTCCCACAATTCGTCTTTAGATGACAATCTGGACCGCCCGCATCGCTAATTGCTTCATCAATACGTTTATCCGATACCACTGCACGTTCTGCATGCACCGGTGTACGTGGTTCGGGCGGCTCCTTCCCTAGTTAGACAGAGGAGAATCTGGCTAAGCCGATAGTAGGGTCAGCTTGTTTTGTTCTGCGGCTCGTTCGTTGGTTCGCGGAACCCGCGGACCCGGTTCAGCTGAACAGCTGTTCAATCTCAACGGTGCGGACGTGTTTGTGTGTGGCTCTTGGAAAGTACTGCTAAATCTAGAATTTGGCAAAGAAATCCTTAAGCAGCCACGAGCCTAGCAACCTCTGAGACTAGTAGAATCGACTAGCAAAAACTCTGCTGCTTACTTTGATGCAAATTAACTATTCGTGCGGTGTCTACTTAAACAATTATCATCATCATCAGCACCACTCAACTTCATCATCACTTGCCAGCATCTTTGATCTCATCAGCTCCCCACAGTCATCGCCATCATCAACTTTATCATCGTCAGCTTCATCTTCACTATCATCGCCATCCGTGTAATTGGCGTCTTCACCACCATCCTAATCGTCATCATCATCTATGTGCTCTACTTTTTCCATCTGCTACCACTTTCAGCGACATCATCATTAGTACACTTTCACTATCTTCGTCATCATCATCATCTTTGTGTTTTATCTTCTCCATCAGTTAACACCTTCAGCGTCATCATCATCAGTACACCTCCATCATCAATATCACCTTTCACCTCAGTTAACTATCACCCACAGTCATCATCATCGCTGCCACCGTCACCACCACTAGCCATCATCACTAGGTTTATCATTGACATCGCTGCAGCTTCTATCCTCGGTACGTAATCATTATCGAACGCTATACTCAGCGTTATAATATTGAACATCATACTCAGCGCAGCCTGCGTCCGCCTGTAGTCAAACAATATCTTGTTTGTAAACAGGGGCGGCGCAGCAGCTGGTCATGCCTGTGAAACGAACGTCACCGAGACGGCAAACCTAGTGATAATGGCTAGTGGTGGTGACGGTGGCAGCGATGATGATGACTGTGGGTGATAGTTAACTGAGGTGAAAGGTGATATTGATGATGGAGGTGTACTGATGATGATGACGCTGAAGGTGTTAACTGATGGAGAAGATAAAACACAAAGATGATGATGATGACGAAGATAGTGAAAGTGTACTAATGATGATGTCGCGGAAAGTGGTAGCAGATGGAAAAAGTAGAGCACATAGATGATGAAGACGATTAGGATGGTGGTGAAGACGCCAATTACACGGATGGCGATGATAGTGAAGATGAAGCTGACGATGATAAAGTTGATGATGGCGATGACTGTGGGGAGCTGATGAGATCAAAGATGCTGGCAATTGATGATGAAGTTGAGTGGTGCTGATGATGATGATAATTGTTTAAGTAGACACCGCACGAATAGTTAATTTGCATCAAAGTAAGCAGCAGAGTTTTCGCTAGTCGATTCTACTAGTCTCAGAGGTTGCTAGGCTCGTGGATGCTTAAGGATTTCTTTGCCAAATTCTAGATTTAGCAGTACTTTCCAAGAGCCACACACAAACACGTCCGCACCGTTGAGATTGAACAGCTGTTCAGCTGAACCGGGTCCGCGGGTTCCGCGAACCAACGAACGAGCCGCAGAACAAAACAAGCTGACCCTACTATCGGCTTAGCCAGATTCTCCTCTGTCTAACTAGGTGGACAAAAGGGAATTACAGCTTCGTCTAGGAATTACTGACGACAATTACTAGCCTTAAAAGGCTAGGCAGAAAACACCAGACAATGTCTTTAATAATCTTTAAGACAATAACTCTAAATATAAATGATATTTGCCGCAGAGCCGCCTGAGGTAAATTTTGACGGTGACGAGAAAAAGCCGTTTCCAAACAAATATCGATTTACTTTCCGAGCTTTCTTTTCTTTCACCACCAACGCTTACCTACTTTAACACAAGTTTTAATAAAGCAAGTAATCTAGAAGACGAGGCTCCCACAGGAACGTTTTAACTTTCGTAAAAGTCCTGCAAGCATATGCGCCTCATCAAGCAACATTCGCCGAAATTTCACAAATTGCAAGACGCCTTACCATACATTAAAATGAGAAAGCTATCTTTGTATAGAATCAAGACATTCCTTATCGAGACAAGCAAGCGTAATTTAAAACACTGTAGCTTTAACACGGGCTCTGTAGCAAGAATGATACCTTACGTCGAAGATAATGAAACCCAATGTATTTCTCAGGTTCTAACAGAAGCCGCATTCAGCTCCTTTAGGACATTAGGCATCTAAGAAGAGAAAAAGCCTGTTTATTCATTTGCAATTGTCACCGAATCAACAAATGCGTCTGTCTACGGACTCTTTGGTATAACATTGATAGAACAACCCACAGCGAAATACGCCTGCTGTACGTATTTCTGCTCTCGATGTCCGTGGATTCCAACAGCAAATAAATCTGTACGTGATGACCCGCGCAGTTTCACAGACCAAGGCTGCAATAACCAGGGATTTTGATGGGTCGGTCGAGCACAAAGACACTATCAATGCTTTCATTAACGACAAACTAAGCACAGTGAACCGGAAACGGCGCTAAGAGGCAGCCCGACGCCTTCTAACCTACATCAATTGCTTGGAACCGGTGCCGAGTCGACGATGGGGCCTCGTTATCCCAATATTCCTCGTAACTTTGTTTTAACAACACGGCCAAGGGCTATGCCTCTGTACGCTCGCAGGGGAACCTCGGTGCTTTGAATGCGGATAATAAGGGCGACTCCAGCGTGAGTGCTCGCCGAATGGCGATCGTGGGAGGGGACAAGCAGCGCCTCGCCAAGGAAAGGAGATATCCTGCTAGCATATGAGGCTCAAGCAGACGTACAGACGCACAAGAACTAGCAGCAAACACAGATCCTTCAGACGCAGATCGCTAGGCTAGATCGGACGTTTGCATCAGAAGGAATTATTCATAAGATAACTAATTGAATGATCCACGAAAAACAGGAAACCCTGCTGCATCAACTCTGCGTTATCTTCACCATCACTTTATCTTTTATCGCAATCTTTCCCGGGCTAAACTATACCGGCCTGCAGAAAGCGTCCATAAGAAAAGTATCTCGCCTCATTCATTACTTTCCAGAAGAGGTTGGCCTCGGTGAAGTACACTTCCTTTCAGCGATAACCCTGCGATTGGTCACCATTTCGCTCCTTCTTTCCAATCCAAGTAAACCACGCCTTTGCATGAGGCTCAGAATCACATAATCGAGCCCTTTTATGGAACTTCGAGTGTGGAAGACCTCAGGTAGTTTCCTCAAACGAAAACGGAGCCCGGTCGACCAGTACACCCCCAAATAACTTTATTAAATGTCATGCAGGTGTGTGTTTGCGTAGGCATTCGGTTTAACGCTCTTTTAGTTATCTCCGTGTGTCCTTGAGCATCCTGGATGTGGATGGATTTGAATCACTTGGACTGACTCCTCGACGTTTTAACTTTAGAGATAACCGATTCCATCGTCTGCGCATTATGACGACATTGTCACTATTAGGGACTGTACTTCCTGCCAATGGCTTATTTAGGTAGAATATATTCCGTTCCATTCAGAAATCAAAAGGCAACATTCGTTAGGAACAGCGTAATGAACAATTGGTGTCACCTAACGGACGAGCCTTTGCACCACGCCTCTAAGTCTGTCAAAAGAGTGTTTTGTTTCATGTATTACGCCAAATGTCTCGGCGCTTTATCTGTACTACGTAGTTAGCCTAGACTAAACTCGTCTTTTTTTAGTTTGGACTTTGCGTAGGCTGCATGCTTCTGACTAGCTTATCTGTTTGTTTGTCGACGAGAAGGACGAAAGACCATTTGAGTAGATGGAACCATAATAAAGCCATATTTATGTCAATATCCTAAGTGTTTGAGGTGTGAGCCAGTGTATCAGATCGAAACGTTGGTGTGAGGTCATACCTCGAAAGTCTTCGCCTCGTCCAGGCCACGACTCTCAGCAGCATCCTCCTTCTGACAATCGGTTTCGCATTCAGCCTTAGGCGTGAGAACAATATTTTCAAACAAAATGTAGAATTAAACCTGAGTGCCAGCAGGACATTGATAGAGCATTTTGGACCCGAGCACTCTCGGCTTCTTTTAAGTTTGTTTTCCGAGCGACGGTCGTTCAGCGTTGTCATGCGGTTAGCCTACTCGACTCATTGGACCGGTCAGCGGAGATCTCCAAATGGAGATCTCCAAAAGCGTGTAGGTAAGAATAAATTTATAACATACCATGCGTTTAATCTGCACTTATAAAATGACTTTAATTATTGCCAAACATACATTTGTCTATATAAGACGTAATAACAAACGCATGTATATAAAAAGAAAAGACCTCTAGTGCCCGTATGAAAATTAGGATAAACATATATATTATGTTACAAATTACGCTGGTAGGATATAATGATTGACTCATTTGTGTAAGTTAAAATGTAGTTCGTATCAATCGTATTAATCGAACAGCTCTTTTTCCCGCCAAATAAGGAATTAAGCATACGACCATGCAAACCTTGTGCAAGAAATTGCAAGCGATGACGTTCAGTTTTGGACAAATACCAAAAATACTAAATAGATTAAATATTGTGCGAATAGATTCGAGACCTTCAGTCCAGTTAGCTAGTTATCAGTTGCATTGTTTACAATATATTTGTATTTGCGTTGCAGTGCCCAAAACCTCTTACCGCACTTTTCTATGGCGTTCAACCTTAAATTCCCCGACTCGCTTGCGTTTCGAAAGGTAGAAAACGCGTCTGTGGTTGAATTGGACAAGCGGATCCAGCCATATGATATTTTAACAGCTCAATGCACTTACATTCTGTCGATTTAAAAACCCGGTCGGGCTGGCTATCTACACAATAAATCGTTTTTAATTCTGTTACAATATGTGCAGACCACAGCATTGAGCACCCCAGCGTTATTTGAGTAGCTGCGCTGGTTAACTGGCTAGACTACCTAAATATGCTGTTTTCAATAACTAAAATCGCCATAACTTCTTGTGATTTTCATCGGTCATTTGACAACATGTGTCAACATTTGTTTATTTCCACCGATTCTATCTACAGCTTGCAAACAGTGAAGCGAGTCGTTGCGCTGAAAGAGGTGTAGCGCCAATATTTGCCGGCCATCTCCCACACAACGTATCATTGTTACTATTATTGCTAGCAATGCGGTAAACTGGACAAATTTAGTCTACACCTCAAAATGCCCAAAGCTATGTTGTAGAACAAAGCGGCACACTTTCACTCGGACGCGAGCAGACGTACATATGTTGCTACAGGCTCAACCACAGCAGCAGCAGAAACAGGCTTTTCGTCTGACGTCTGTGGCAAAGGTGGGAAAGGTGCTCGGTTTTGCAAACGGCGCCCGACCGTCTGGTCTACGCTCTCTTCTCAACTCAACCCGCTTCCCGATAAGGAAGGAATGGCACATAGGCGGCGGGAGGCTGGAAGCAACGCGGAAACGAGCCTTCGAAGTGCCTTCGGCCATGTTTTAAGAGGGACACTTCACACTTGGGCTGCGCGTTGGTGATGATAAGGAGTCGCAATCGAAGAGACACACACTACAGACACGCTGGCTCACACGCATGTACGCGCTGGGTGACGTCGCGGTATGGTTCACTCGTAGCAGCGTTTGAACAAACTGGTGTGGCTGTAACGCCTGGCCGGGTGGTGTTTGGTGTGGTGATGCCGGTTTGTAATCTAAACACAGCAATAATTGCTAAAAGAAATAACTCTTCCGAATTTTACAACCAATTTTATCGGAACTACGTTTGTTTTACTTCGCGACCACCACTACAACTGCTAGTTATAGTAGCCCTGGCAAACCTTGAGAAAATATTAGACAATTGCTCATCGAGTCGACAAAGTCGAGGTGCGGCACGGCGTGACTAAAGCCTGCCGCCATTATCAAGTGGATGATATCGGTACGACGAGAATTCCTCAACGATCGGCGTCAAGATCGTTAATGTCGATGTCCAGACTATTGTTGTATAATCACTCGTAAACGCTGGTTCTGTGTTACTACTGGTTTTACTGGAGAGCGGCGTGTAATTACGCTGCCTGCACACGTTACGTGAGTGCGATGTGTTAGATTTGGTGGTATAAAATAGACAGACGAAAGTCGCACGTCAAAATATGAATCGGCCAGAGATCAAGGGGAGTTGTCGGACGTTTTGTTTTAACCACACATGAGCACGAGTCGTGCAAGCGTTGTGATACGTGCGCAAGTTTAGGCGACTGGCACCAAGGTAACTCAACTCAGCAGTGCTTAATGAGCCATGAATGTCCTTCGGCTCGACAAACTCATCAAGATTTCGGATTACGACATCCTTGGCCTGTGAGACCGCTTAGAGTGTCGCGCCCCAAGATGCTTGCTCCTTTATATGTTAGAGAAATTTTGCCAGTGGCAACGGGAGTGCCTTTCACAATCAGGCGGATTTCGTCTGGAGCTGTTTTTGAAGCTCTTTTTACGTCTACTTCATCCATCGCTGGATCGGTGTTGTTTCTAAGAATACGTAGGGCGTCTCCATAAGACGCATTACCTGATTTCACGCAAACATCGAATGCAGAGTCAAGCTTATTTCTCTTCAAATCATCCTGAGTATTTTCTGTTTTCCGGCATTTAACTCGGATTTCCAGAGCCATGCCTAGATACGAGGGCTTGCATCAAGGCTTTCCTTACGAAAGTGATCTCAGCGGTTGCTGGGATAGCGACTGCCGCTGCCTGGATGCCTCTCACCCTGAGCTACAGAGACTGGTCGCTGCTTCTCTTAGGATCTGAGTAGAGAACTCGTTCCGATCATCCTAGTATAGAATACCAGTTAGGGTGTTTTCAATCCCCTCGATTGTTTGGATGCCCGGATTTTGTGAGAAAATAACCTTCCCTTCCTTGAAGTGCTGCAATGCATCTTTTAGTCCGGGAGTTGTGGCGCGAGTCGCTCGATGTGATCGCCTCTGTAATGGCAATAAAGCTTTTGTTGCAGCTTCGTCACGGGACACGTGCTTAGGACACCTGTTCTACTGAGGCTGGTGACAGTAAGAATGCACGCAGACCATTACCTTTGCATATTGCTGAGTATTGTTTCTTGATTGGCTCTTCTTTTTAAAGGAGGGTTTTTATCTATGCAGCTGTGAGTTCTTCTGGTGGTGGGAGAAGAGAAAACTTGGTATTTGTCTCGGCAGAATGTCCGTTTATTCTAGCAAGAGTGAACCTACTTGGAAAGATCTACGGTAAACTTTGCGTATATTTTAAAGCATAGTTCGTTTGAGATAATAGTGTGCGCGTAGTCCTCTTGCTCAGGTCTAGTAGGCACGCGAGGTTGCTTCTCGGTCTTAACGGTGTAACAAGCTATTTCCTCTTAAAGACGGGGGACTGCCGCCAGTCTCAGTAGAGCGCGTATTCTGGGGGGCGATCTAACCTTAAAGCGATGGGCACTTCTGAGTGCGCATCGCTTCATCTTGAAGTGCTGCTTCCCTCTGGCTTTGCCACTAGTAGCGACGGCTGTTCTTCGGCCTGTTTCGACTGGAAGCTCGCTTGTTGATTCTGCGAGCGAGAGTTACGCCTACTGAGCTCTGACGCAGGTCTTGATACGTCTTCAAGTATGCTAGCGAATTTCTCGTCAATGGACCTTTGGCTAGCAGAGGGTCTGGTCGGGCAGGCGCCAGAAGTGGCAATCTCGAAGGGTCGGAACAGGGCTAAGAGGCTAGCCGGAGGGGTGGGGAAGATTATGGAGAAAGGGATCGCCTACCGGGTGCAAAACTCGATTCGAGTTCCGATCCAAATATTCCACTTCTTCAGTTAGCTCATGAGCGAGTGTCACACTTGCACTTGCTGTTCTGTCGATTAGAAGCCGTTTTGCAATGTTTTAATCTTTCACGCGCGCCCGCTCTCGAGTTGTCCCGCGTTTTGACGTTCGCGGTGCTGCACGCGGCGGTGGATAGAATCGTTGTACGCGGCGGGCGGCGTTTCGAATTTTAGTAGTTGTTTTATTAACCAATGACCGGTTTACACGTATACACCATAAGCATCACATTTATATAGTTGAGACAACGGACCTGCCCGTTTGCATCGCTGAAGATCGTATGGATCACACGGGCGGGCACCGAGTTTACATATGCACTCCTTCTAAATTTTATGAAACTTCTCGCGCACACAGATCTTCAGGTGGAAGCCATGGACGGCAAAGCTGGTGACTAGATGTCGGTTCTCATAGCTGCAGCCTCTCCACGAATCGGAAGTCATTGCCTTTGCTTGGTAGAACAGCGGGTCGATGTCGGCCATTTTGACGTTTATTTATTTTTAGTCGTAGTTTCTCATTTTTGTTACAACTTCATATAACCACATGGCTAGTGCGAAGCATATGTACAAGTTACAGCAAAATTTTATACATCATCGCCGTAGTATCTCGTGTTATTACGAATATATGGATTGCGTACAGAGTTATGTGTTAATCAAACGCAAGTAAGGTGAGCTATTGCGTTCTCACAGTGTTTTTGAATTGACTAAACGATATAAGTGTCCTAATGTCACTAAGCAACCTAAATTACAGAGTACAAACCTTGAGTGTCTACTTGTGGCCGAGGAGACAATAAGCATGTGAGATGCCGAGCCTCGGGGGTTTTTGGTTTTCGCAGATTGTATAATGCCAACCAGGTTGGGATGGTGGCCAAGGAGAAAACGTTTTATCTCGACAACTATGGTAAATTTAATTAGGCATGGTAACGGGAGCACTGAGAGTTGTTTATATTGTTTTATTGTTATTGAGCGCGCTGTAGGAGACCTAAGATGAGGCAAAGCGCCCTTTCCTGAAGCAGATGAAGCGGGGTTATGTGACACGCATGAGAGAGACCGTACACCTCTAGTCCATGTATTAGGTGGCTCTGTACATACAGATGGTACAATGCAGTAAGGCATTGGCGGGGAAGGATTGTGTGAGTACGGTATATGGCGACTGCGCCACTGGCATTTTTTTCCTGACATGTTTTGTGCGCCTGGAACGTCAGATGTTCGTCAAGAACAATACCCAAGAACTTCCTTCAACTAGTTTCAACTAGTATATCAAGCGCGTGGTCGCATGCAAAAGCTTCAGGATTGATTGTCGTTTGGCCTCTTGGAGTTTTAAATTGAACAACTCCTGTTTTTGACCAATTAATGTAAAGACCGTTATTTCTGAACCTTACAGATTAGCTTCTCAATATCCTCACAAATCATTGCCTCAACCTGTTGGGGGAGTTGAGTGAGGTTAGTTTAGAATGGTTTGGATTATTAAACATATCAATTACACAAATATTAAATAGTAGCGTACCACTTATGCTTCATTGAGCCACTACAATTAATATATTATTACAATTAATATATAGGGGTTGTCCAATTTGAACAACTTGGAGTCTTTCCGAGATGAATGAGCACACCCACCTCATAAAATTCCCATTCGCCCGATAAGTAGAGAGTTTTTTTAAAACATAAAGTCTAGATCCACTAGAAACTGTAAACCGACGATGCTATGAAAATTGTCTTCTGCCTAGTAGTTATAACGCAATGGGCATAAACTCTGACCTGTATAAGAGAAATCAGTATATGCGGGTAAACGAATAACACCCTTAAAAACGCATAACAATACATAAGGGATGTCCATGGCTAGTTTGGCCAGTCGTGAGCCATTTTCAGGCATTTCCAGAGGAAATACATTGTTTAGAAGTGACAGTAAAACTACTCTCTTTGTTTTACCAAGGTTGCTGGCCAAACATCACTTCACAAAATGAACGTTTTGCTTAATGAAAACACTGAATATAACAAAGTATTCCGCAAAAAGTCTGCATTATCTAAAAGATATTAAACGTTGGCTAGCGATAGAATTGTCGCACCAAATAACTTTGCAATATCATATGATATCTCATTTTTAGATTCCACGTTTATGCGTTGAGACTTATTATTTTAATTGCCACTATGGTAATAAAGCATGCTTATTTAGAAGAAAATGTGCTCCCTCGGCCGACATGCCGAAAGATGGTGCATACGACAAATGTTTTGAACTGCTATTTATCGAAGCGCTGGAAATATTGCGGCCTGATATGCATCGCCTTGGCATTGTGCATACTTTGAGCATCGACAACACTCTTGAAGACTGTAGAACCTTTCCGTATTGCAAAATGCCGTCGTCGGGTGCCTGCGTCTGAATATCGTTTCTTGCCCGGCCGTATTTCTAGTCGCTACTACTGCGTGGATTCCTATGAAGCTTTTTATTGCTCCGTAAACTACATATGTGGTGCAGGTCTCAGCGATTTCGTCTTAGGTAAACCCCACATGAACGTTGATTTGATGTCACTAGAGACCCCCTTCGAAATATGAGCCTTTCTATTTCTACAGGAATTAGCTAACTTTGAAACACGTTTCGTGAAGAAAAATCTAACTCTATCCAGTAACTGCAGTCCAGACTTACCTACATGCTCATATATGGGTGTTGTACCGAATGCAGGTTTTTAATTTCTGCAGCCTCTCCATTAAATGAAAAGACTTTTGCTTAAAATTGCAATGTCAACCACGTACAACAGAGTACTTGCCCACCCTAAAGTCCACTCCTTCCTCACACGGAGGGGTAGAGGTTTCCTAACAGAGCTGAAACGAGCAAAGCGCTGAATTCGCTGCACGGTGCCATAACGCCGATACCATTGTCGCTGCATACTGTGTCTCCCTTAAGTATTTTTCCTAACAGAGTTAACAGTAGATCAGCAACTCGTTATGGTCTCGATCATTTGGCACCTCGGCGTCAGGTCAAAAGCGACCTTGGGATTTATAAATAGTGCGTGTAGCAGTCTCCTCGGTTGGGATAGGTTTCGCAGATGTCCAATTGACGCACGCCCGTATGGATCGACTTCAATCTCCCAAAACTCTGTTCTCCCTCTAGAATCGCCTTTTTATTCTCTTTAAATACTCGACCCTATTCGATATTATTACCGGGAATATTTTGTATATGCCACTCTTAATTGTTTGTTATATTATAGATGAGAACAGTTAACATCAGTATAAGTATCAATGTTATATGCATACTCAATTCAGTGTAATCAATCATTCACGGTCGGACCATGATACTCAATCTCAAGCATACTCAATATAAGTGGAGAAAATTCGATGATGATGATGATGAAGATGCTAAGTTATAAGAAAAATGCAGCTGGTTTGGGATATATATGTGAAAAACATTTATTTGTAAGTTAAGTTTTGCAGATTTGGAGACCAGGATATACATAGTTGTCAGCACTCAGTCAGTAGGTACCTTTACTATTATTCTTAGCTTGCCATTGGCGTATAAATCGTAGAGAATACACTGATTTCCGACGATGATGAGCGTCAAATGCATGTGAGTGTGTGTGTGTGTGTAGTTATGCAGATGTGCACAATTGAGCTTGAGCACTTGCTGATGGCGTTTGGAAGACCGCTCAGTGGCCGTCGAGCTCTGTTGACAAACGACAGAACGTATTGAGTTGTGTATATTGTCAGCTGCAGATTAAATCCTGAAACGCAGATCGATTACATCGTCGAATGATGATGTCATCATGTATCACCTGTGTCGTCCAGTATCACCAGTAGCAGTTGGCAACAATCACCCAAATCTATTATTAGTCGGCGTAGAAAAGTCGAAATAGTTCGGTATAATATGAGAGGTCAAACTAAATGATTACCGACACGCATGCACGAGTTGTTAGCTTTCGTTTGCCGACAGGGCGACTGGGTTTCATTCGCGAACGAATTCGCCCCTGAGCCAATCATGTCTAGTGGAGGTTAATCACAGTGACCGTTATGCCGTTAGCTAGTGATGTCGTTAGTTGCTTGAAGCTTGCTTGAGGCTGCTGTTATTGCTCTGTCTCGTAAGCTGCATCTGAGCCCGTCGCATCCGCTATGTTGTTTTTACTAAACTGATCTTGGTGGCATGGCGCGGTGGCCTTCCATCGAAAGACACCTCTCACACCCCCGCAGAGCACACAGTTGTGCATGCAACTCCCACTCACTAGCAACTTGTGTGTTATCCGCGTTATGTATGTAAATAAATGGGAGGTTTGACGTATTCATTCATATTCGCGCCGCCAATAATAATAATGGCGCCTAGGCATTCAAAATGGATCCCCATGCGGTCATGCAGTACCTATAGTAGTTGTGATCGGTCCTGGAGGGATGACCCACACTACTGTACCGAGGCAGGCGAATCATATCTAGGGAGCTTGTGTTGAGAGAAAGCCAGATTTTGGAGACTCCCCGCAATTGCTATAGACCAAATAAAAATATTTCTTACCAGTGACTTTTGTTTTTGTTGTCGGCTTGTCATGTGTGTCTTATTGCTGATGACCGGATGGGGACCATATATTCCATGTGTTTGTTTGGCATATATATTCGCTGCTATATTCGCATATTGCACGTTTCAATATCTGGGTTTATATAAATTTTTAAGAGTGAAGCAGTTACTACACTCACTTTTCGAGGGCTCCCTATCGCGCCATTCACTTCTTGATTTCTCAGCGAAAGGACCCATCCGAGACTTGAAAAATAGTGATGCGTAAATTGGCTTGAAAAACCTTCTTTGTCATATCCGAAGCAAGCATACCGATTTCCAGTAGATCCTTCATCATATTCTTACCTTTAACCGCTTATAGGTGGAACATCAAATCCGTTTTTCCATCGCATTACCTAGTATTTTAGTCATGGCTGAATTTTACTCGCATAATATTATATTTGCGGTATATTTGAGTTTACCGAAAAGAATATTTTTTGACACTTGCACACTCACAATAATTAGGGGGCATT
The DNA here is from genome assembly GCA_003439945.1 of Dermanyssus gallinae. Taxonomy (NCBI): domain Eukaryota; kingdom Metazoa; phylum Arthropoda; class Arachnida; order Mesostigmata; family Dermanyssidae; genus Dermanyssus; species Dermanyssus gallinae. The sequence continues at coordinate 242,950 of QVRM01000518.1, forward strand.
CCGCTCGTAGGAGTCAGAAAATTACCGATGTATGCTTGCTTGTGTTGCAAACTTGTGAAATATGTGTATATATATATATATATATATATGCTATTCAATCATTGCACATGGGCCCGTGCCCTAAGCCCCTAATAGGCAGTCACAAAAGAGGTGTGCGTAATATTCAGCCTCTTCATATGTCTAAGCCCATGGAGCTTGCTCTTCCTATTTGACCTTTCTCAGCTTACGACTGCGATCGATGCGCAGTGACACTGGGTGGCTGTCTGTCTGCCTGTTTGGCTAGTCTGTTAATACAAATATGGCATTAAACGTATCGTTTAGCCTGTGAAACTCACATCGACTAGGAGTCTCGAAATATCTGCAAATCATTGCGACACGGTCTTTTCCCGCTCCCTTCACAGGACGACGCTTAAGTGTATGTATGCTTGTATATATATATATATATATATATAAATCTGGACGAAGACGTTGCAGCACGTTTTGCATGCCGTATTCGTTTTCATAATGCTTGCTGTATATATATATATATATATATATATATATATCCAAATCAATGCTAGCCCATAGCCATCCGATTTAGTGCATTGGTAGCTTGCTCGTTAGCTCGGCCGAGGGCAGCCCGAGGGCATCGCGACCTACAGCCGCCTTCCAGACCGAGTTGATGCCGTCGGCGTAGATGCCCAGAATGAACGAAACGCCAAAGTCCAGCTGAACGGTTTTGGCGCTGGCCTCGTCGTCGAGCGTCCTGACGACGCCCAACAGAAACCAGACGGCGATCGCGAGGCCGGCGAGAGTCGACGCGGCCAGCACCAGCGGATGGGATCGATCCCAGTTGTAGCGGAAGTCGTTGCTGAACACCGAACCGACGATCACCAGCGCGAGCGTCGTGGCCACGAGCGAGCCGTTCAGTAGTTCGAGCACGCTCGGAACGCGGCGCGGCAGCACGGCCACGAATACGAGCGCGCCTGCCAGCGTCAGAAAGACGGCCGACGCGACGACGTTGAAGCAGACCATCGAGAAGCAGCCCGTCAGCGCGTAGAACAGACCGCACAGCGTCAGCGTGAGGGTGAGCAGCTTCGCCAGGTTGGCGACACGCACATGCAGAGTGCAGGCGTCCAGCCGTTGCTTGTCAATCGCATTGTTGCTGTTGTTGCCGCCGCCACGGCCGCTTGATGGCGCCATGTTGGCGGACGTCAGCGACAGATACGCAAGATGGCCAGCAAAGATGGCGACGAACAGAAGCGTCAGCACGATGTACGTCGGGTTGAGATACGAAAAAGTGTAGTTCGTCATTGCGCTCGCGACGGCGCCCAGCAACACGATCAGCCACTGCGCAAACAGAATGCCGACCAGCCGAACGAACATTCGCCGATGGAAGCTCGGATAGTCCTCGATCGCGTCGAGGTCAGCGGCGTTCGGCCCGGTGGGCGGCGGAATCGGACTCGCGGCTGGGGTCGTGTCGCGAAGTGGCACCTCGATCGTCGTCGACATATCAAGCACGACGTCCTTTTCATCGTCCGCCTTCTCTTTGCTGGATTCCTTGGCCGACTTGGCGTCGGGCGAGCGTGGCGGCGATTCAAGGACGCCCTTCGTGTTCGCTGCTTCCTTCTGGTCAGGGCCGGCGGTGCCAGCCGAGCCGTCCTGCTCTTTGCTGCCGTGCGTCGCGCTGCTGGCGTTGTCCATCGGGGCCGTCTTGGGTCCGCTGTGCGGTGAACCGGTCGCTAGGTCGTCGTCGGCCTCGCCCATTGCCATCGTCAGCGAGGCGTCCTTTAAGCAACAACAACACATGATCAATGCGTTAGTGAGTTAGTCAACAGCAACGACAATAACAATTAATACACCAAGGGAAAAATGTGTATATCTATATATAGAAAACTATTGTGATGATTTATTAATCATTTACAATACGTTTGCACACTCGGCAGTGCTCGCCTTAATAAAAATTGTGGTAAAAATGTGTCACGTGAGGTTAAGAATCAGCTGTCTGTGTCCTTGCTCCCGCCTGTAGCCCCCGCTCTTATGGACCCGGTGCGAGCGGTATATCTTCAAGGTTCCTTGCAACGTTAAAACGGTGAGATCCATAAGATTCCTCTTCGTGACGCCGAGCCCCAAGAGCGTCCTCGTAGATATAGAGTCTCATACACCACTCATAGAGATAGTGGAACTCGACGTCATATTTGGTGATCTTGTCCTGCCGCGCTTTTGCCAGGTCCCGGTTTAGGCCGCAAACCTCGGCATCTAAAACCCAGACCTCGGTAGGTGTTGTTATTACGAGGTCGGGCTTTAGACCCGGTGCGCCCGGTCGACGGAATACTCGCTTACGAACCACCTCATGACCCCTCCCGCGGAGGAAGACGCGCCACGCGATCACAGACGTCGTCATGTCTCTTTATAGTTTGTTTGTGTGTTGTATCGCACATCTGAGCGACATGAGCTAACGTCTAAGGCGCATCACACCCGTGCCTACAACGTTTGTTGTAGCCCGGGCGTCCCCTGGCCAATCTGGCACGCGTTGGTAGTGCGTCGATCCTGAGCTTTAGTAGGTTTAAATACTCCTTACTAGATAGGTAGGGCATACCCTTAATCCAGTAATGTGTGCTTTTTTAAAATGTGCCCCATTGAACGTGTTGTGTAGTTGTTGAGACCAGTAATCGGTCTCTTGTGTAGCGGTCTCAATGGAGGTTCCCAAGCGCTCGCAAAGCAGTCTTGTTTTTGCAAGGTCTTTTTTGAAGTGCTCGGTGGTTAGCATCCATTGGACCCCAAGGTGCGTGGAGTGTTGGGAGAGGCGGAGTCTGGGGATGAATGTTTGGAGGCAGGGGATGTCCAGACCGCCGTGTGCTGTGTGCGTGTACAGGTAGGCGTTCGGCACCGAGTTTTCGAACTTAAGCCATTTCGACTTAACAGCCTTTCTGATCTCTTTATCTAGGTCGCTAAGGAGTGCATAAGATGGTCGGGAACCGAAGACCAGTTTATATAGGAGGCGGGGAATGAGAAAGTCTTTCAAAAATATGAGTCTTTGGTGGGGTTTAAGGGGGAGCTATCGTAATTCTGTTGAGTAAATTAAGGAGTATATCCTTGGTGGAGTCAACTCTGCCATTGCTGTCAAAGTCGACTCCAAGATATCTCCATCGATCGCTTATATTTAAGCTGGCAATTTCCGATCTCCAACGTTAAATTCTGGTACGGTATTAATAAAACCTTTACCTTCCTTCCTATTAAATAGGTGGGAGATAGTAAAGCTTTTATTAGTATTCATTTCGAGGCCTCGGGATTTCAAAAGGGGGTCCGCATTATTAAGGAGCCGTTGGAGAGTAGATTTCGTGGAGGCTATATTACTTCAGCATTTCTAATGCCGTTTTGCAAATAAAACCACGTATTTTTTCCGTGTGGCTAATGCCCGTGTTTTTTCATGCTATGGCTAATGTTTTAATCCACTCCGGCATTTACCTTGTCTAAATTGGAGACCATGCAAATCAATTTAAGAGTGGCCGGTCTGAGTCTCGAACCCAGTCATCCCGAATGCAAGGCAAAAACTTTGCCACTAAGCCAGCTGCTCACAAGGAGAGGCGTTATTTTTCAACAACAACGCCAGGCCGCGTTCTTCGTGAATCTTCAAAACGTTAGAATAAGCAGAGTTTTGTCAGGCCAAACTAAACGTGTCGTTTCTTCGAAATGAATTACCTGCCAGAGTGGTCGAAGGAGTACGTATATCTAGATTAACTATTTTTTTCGGCATTGTTTGTACGAGATACACCATTTTTTTTTATAGCCTTTTGACAGACGTTGAGCGTTCTTTTCGAAATATCTCACCGATAATTTTCTTTCAGCTTGTCGACGATAGGCTTAGTGGCGAACACTTTGCTCTTTAAACAACCCACAAAAAAAGTCCAACGAACGAGGTGGCCATAGAACGTCTGCAGAAGCAGCTTATTTGTAGGGCCCGTCCTGTTGGAACCACATACTGTCAAGGTCTAATTGAAAATATTTTGGTTACAGGACGTCCGTCAACATTTCATCTGTAGTGATCATCGTTCACTGTTTTGTCGAAAAGTATCTGGCAGGCCCAGACATTGCGCTCGCTAATTATAATAATAATTGAGAGCGGTAGGCCACTCTAAGCAAAAAAGAAGATAACATTATTATATGTTAACAGATGTTCATGCTTTAAATCATACACTTCAAAAACCAAAACTATTATTCTGAAGACGTTATACGAATGTTATATCGTGCTTCTATTTCGCACACTTTACCTCTTGCAATTTCTAGTTTAGTATAGGTATAGAAAAGTTAGATAATGCCATTTCCATTACATGTTTCCTCGCCCACAAAAACTTGCCTTCAAAGACTGCTAGTCTCCATAAGCTGAACAGTTCATGGGCGCACGTCTAATCACGCGACAATATCTAAACGCTCTCTATTCTACTGTCGTTGGGAAACATGCGTTGAACTGCAAAGTAGCGAGTGCAGGCAAGCCATCATCATATGATGTAATATATATAGATATATATATATATATATATATTTATATATAGCAAGTTGGTCACGCAAGGTAGTACGTTGACACAAGAGTACGTAACGACCGTTCTGGTAACGAGGCCGTTAGCTTCGCTGGTTAAATGGTTAGTTACGGAATCGTACGGGGAAGAGAAACAAAAGTACCGAGAAAATCAGGCGTAAACAGCAATAAACGAGGGGGCCCACTCATGGTTAAGACGGAAAGGAAGGAGACAATAGAATTTAGAGGCTCGTGGGATCAGACGACAAAGGAAGCGATGGTCTGGATATCGAGGGCGATCTCACTCGGAGAGGTGATGGAAGCAATCGACAAAGCACCACGGGGAAAACGCACGGTATGATTACGAATGAATTTATGACATATTAATATCAAAGTATCTAACGAACTGGAGGTGTTGTATACGGATCAACAACCGTTTTAGTCGGTATGGGGTGTGTCCCTCGGGCGTGCCTCAGGAATCATGTCTAGGCCCATTATTATTCTGTATATTCATCTTAGATATTAAGACCGTTATACCCGAAACCCTTTTTTCCAAAAGCACAAACTCTACGCAGATGATCTTAAACCTTTTGGGCCATCTGGCACACAAGCCGAGGGGGAGATATAACAGAGAACAATTGACTCCATCTCCGATTAGTGCGCCAATAATTATATAATATATTCGGTCCCTAAATGCGCCGTTGTGTGTTTGAAGGAGGACCACGTTTACGCACTTGATGGACAAGAGGTACCAATGTAAACAGCATTCGCGATCTTGGGGTAACGGTAACACCGGAACTAGATATTAACGTTTACCTCACGCAAACCATTCAATCTGCTAGTCTTATGTGTAAGATGATAATTCGTTGTTTAATTATCGAATGTTCACTGTTCTACAGCCGCCTTTATATCCGCTTTTAATAGCATTGTATTTTCCAAATTCATCTACAGCTGTGAAGTCTGGCTGCCGTATTTGAAGAAACATATTGATGCACTTGAAAACGTTCAGTCTAAATTCCTTCGACGTGTGGCATTTAGATTCAAGGTAGGGCGTAGCAGTCTCGACTTACTACCTATATCAAAAAATCAGCTTTCAGATTTTAAAATGTGCGTACATTTTAAATCTGAAAGCAGATTTTAAAACGGACGCACATATCTCTGTCGAATAGACTTCCCACTTATTTTAATATTTGCAACGATAATCTGCGCAGTACTCAAACCATATCGTCAAAAATAGTTGCACGATCTGACCGAATAAACAATATATTTTCGTGGCGCATGGCGAGAATGTTGAGTTCTTTATGCATCCTATATTGTGCAGTGTATATATTGAACACAGGATTTTTGTGAATAACGATGTATATAGTTATCTACCTTTTGAAAACAATAAAGTAACACTTGAATTGAATTGAAAGAGACCATAAGCTTTTTGCACCATGCTGGCAAGTCCTATTCAATGAGTGCTTATACATTGGAGAAATTCTACAGGCCTGACAGGAAGCGACCTTAATGGTCATGCCCAAAGAATGGGAGTAATATTGCAACCTAAGACTTGGAAGGGAATAGCAAAAGCTGCCGGTACAAGATATTCTCAAGAATAATGGCAAAGAGACTGGGATCTTTCTTGGAGAAGAGTGGGGGGCGTGAAAAAGGGGGGTAACGCCGGTTGAACAGCATGGATTTACGAAACAAAGATCAACTCACTGTGCGATTGGGGAGCTGCTCGGAACAATGAGATACGCTGTCCAAGGAGTTCCCTCAATGCTGTGTTTGTGGATTTTAAGGCAGCGATGGCGTAGCACCAAAGGATTATGTCGAGCCCGGTGGCGTAGCGCATGAGTCTGCGCCTTGCAACCGGAGGAGACACATAGGTGCGCGGGTTCGAGCCCCACCGTTGCACATTTGTATTTATGGGGGTCCGTCTATGAGGCAATGCAGGGAAAAGCAGTCCCGTGGACGTTAAACCTTGGCTAACGGTTAGCCCGAAACCTTACCAAGGAATTATAGTCGAAGAACTGCCAATACGGGAGTGGCGCTGGACATGCTGAGGTTACTTATCAATATTGAAAAACAATACCCGGTGCTAATTGATAACGGGGTCGGCATTGCATAGAAGCTGACTCAAGCCACAAGAAGCATTAAGTGGCGGGTTAGCGGTGTACGGAATCGACATCTAACATATATATATATATATATATATATATATATATATATGAATATTAATAAAAATCTATTGCTTAACAAAAACAAAAATGTGATGGTAAGCGACAATGAATAAGGCAATTAACTGATGATCGCATATCGTTTCTTGCCAGTGCCGGAGTTATCTAGCGCGTTAGTCATGATTGTCATCTACCGGGGTGTCGCTGTTTCGATCTCTCTTGTTGATCGAATTTTCTTTGACTGAAGCTTATTGGGAATAAATGATAAACCATCTTGCTGAGAGCCAGCGGTCACGCTGCCACAAGCTGCATTTTCGATACCAGCACCACCGTGTTTGAATATTTACATTGCATATGTGCTTGCCCTCTTGCTCCTTCTCTACTTCCTCTATTTGACGGTATTTTAGCTATAGCACTGACCATTAAATCACCAACCAAGGTGGTTCTTCTTTAGGGGTCTGCGGAGACTGGTATACGCTTTGGCGTTGGTTTTTTGTTGACCAAAACTAGGACAGTGCGTATGCAAACGCGAACATGCAGACCGGTGACAGTAGTAGTAATAGTAACAGTCGTGTGCTGACTTGAAGAAGTTGACCTTTAGCACAAATGTTCGGCGTCGCCGGCATCTTCTGTACCGACGCTACGGGAGCGGTGCTAAATCAAGACAACCGCATTGGAACAAGCATTCAGAGCCAGTTGCCATGCATAGCCACGCACGAATCAATCCACCAATCCACAGTTCGAAGAATAAGTGCATCGCCCTACGACCACAGGCAAGCAAGCAACAGCATGATCTCTACGAACCAAGCAAAGCAATCAAACAATCATCTTGCACCACACCGACGACGCACCGCCGCCACATCATCATAGACTGCTCTACGATCACCTACACTTCGTCCTGAGAGAGAATGTGATTAGTAAGTACCTCTCTTAACGTTGCACAGTTGTCGCACAGGTCGCGTCTACATACGAACAAACTCGAACTCGAGTGTACTACAACTTCTAGTACAGTTCATTTACATAGCACAGACGACAAAGAATCGCTGTCTTATATGACCTAATATGACTGTTTGAACATAGTGTAGGAAAAAAAATGGCTTTGTAGAAAGAAATGGCTAGTCTTGGGTAGTCCTTGAGCCGTTTTATTACTAATATGACACTCGTTGCGTACTACGGAAAAGGTAGAATAGTGGTACGCTTATGTGAGACGAGTGGCAATAAAAAGGTCGATTGGAGTAGCAAGTAGCAGCCTTCCGTCTCCATCTGTCTGTGTTTCACACTTGTAGTAGTAAATCACTCATGTGACAGTATCGAGCGCGCCCGGTCGACTTGCCAGCGCCGCCTCCGGCTTGGACGGGCTCAGCGTCGGCACAACATAGACATCGAACATATGTATCGCTCATGTTATTCTACAATTAATCATACGAGCATCGTCCGTTTCGACCCTGTCATGAGTCCATGACGACACAGTACGCTGTTTGCAACTATGACTAAGTACACGAATATTATCGACAAGCCTCGATTCGTATTCCTCCATAGGATGTTTAGCATATCATAGCAAGCCGTTTGATTTAGATAAGAAGAAGAAAAAAAAGGTTTGACATTTTACGGGAGTTTCAAATCTGCGCTTTGCAGATTTTAGTTGTAAACATCTAATCACTGTGAGAAAGGACCACTCGACTCAACCGGGACAAACTGGCTAGGTCAGCTAATGGACGGAAGGTGGCGACAAATTAGAGTATGGGCTTACTGGAGCCAATTTTAACCTCCATTTTACATTGAAAGTGAGTGGGCAACTAAGCGCTGTTAAATCGTGATGTGGCTGGAAAAGAGACTCAACACACGCAACAAACTTTTCTTCTCGCCCTGATAATCGCATGGCGTGCACAACACAACGCCTGTCTACTTCTTTCAATCACTCGCCTTCGCCGAGACACTCAGCTGTAACCCTCTATAAGTGAGATCCGCCAGAAACGACTCAACGCAACAAAATATTTAAAGAGAACCAACCACTTTTTGTAAATCCTGACTCGCGGCATTAAAAGAAACCACACAGATGGGTTAAACAGATTAAAAGTTTTACAAAAAACACAATATATATATATATATATATATATATATATTTTTTTTTTTTTGTAGCAGAGACTGGTCTTTGTGAAACAGACAACCCACAGTAACAAATATTCGAAGATTGTTGTTTTGGTTGGCTACACAACCAGCGACAATTTTTACTAAACATCTAGACCACCCTCGGTCCCCTACGGGCTTGGAAGTCACCGTGAAGTATATCTTCAATGCACCGAGGGCCGGACATGTTGAGATATCTAGGGTTTTCCCAACAGTCCTTGTGGCAGCATGGCCGCTGACTCTCAGCGGTATAGTTTATTATCTATTCTCAATGAGCGTCGCTCAAAGAAAATTCGATCAACAACAGGAATCGAACCAGCAACACCCCGGTAGATGAAAACCATGACTAGCGTGCGACCGTCCCGCTACATTATCATAGTGCTCATGTTCTTTTGTTCTACGTAGCTCGTAATAATAATAATAACTATTCTTATTATTACCATAAGCGTCCGCTGGCGTGGGACGTCACTGTCTCCGACACGTACGCCCTCGGCTATCGTGCACTAGCCAACGCGGGCGTCGGCCACAATATTCACCACTGGGAGATGCACAAACGGCGCCAATACGCGCATCTTCTTGAGGACCACACTGTATTGGCGTTCGGCCTCGAGTCATCTGGCGTTTGAACAAGGATACACTCAAACTGAGAACAGAGCTTGGGAAGAAGCTCTTCGACGTCACAGCGGAGCCAAGATCGACCGCGTTCTTCCGGCAGAGAGTGTCATTAGAACTACAGAGAGGCAACGCCAAGATGATGTTCAGTGGTCACCGACACTTAAGCAATAAGAACATATAATCAATATTGTAGATGTTATATAAGTAATACATAAGTAATTGTGAAACATGTACATATTGATAAAAATAAACGCTTGTTCAAAAAATATTAGTAATATGAATGAGCTATTCCCACAGGGTTTCGAAGATGGAGATGATAGCAGAATTTAACAGCAAACTCCCGGGCATTCCTGTAGAGGACCGGTGGGAACTGGACCTGCTGGGTACGGCGGTGTTCCCCGATATGGTCGGCCAGGTACTGGTTAAGAAGGGAGAACAACTCTCTCGGCCTTATTGCTGGCCTTACCAGCGGACACCAAGCCTGCTTTCCGGTCTGGCGCGCAATTGAATGTGCAAAACGTCTTGTACGTACTACGGACCTCACCTGCCTTCTGCCTGCATACATTTTGGACGTAAACAACCAGGTGAGGAGAGCCTTGGAAAACATTGGCTGGGTGCAATGGGCATTCGCTCGGCGACGGATCTTGGCTTGCCCGCCTTATTTGCCTTGTGACATGGCTGCGCCTCTGCAGTGGCCGCAACTACCGGCGGACTCATCAGCCACCAACAAGACGCCGTTCGGATCTGGGACGGGTGTCAGTCTGGCCGTCCTTCTGAGGAATAGGTCATTAGGCACAAGGGGTAGGACCAAATCGCCATTTACGTTACTCACGTTATGCTCAGGCTCCTGGTAATTACTTTTGAGTAAAGACTTCAATTGTACCCACAGTGTCGTTTCGTATCTTTTCATTTGAACACCCCTTATACATCAGTTCCTCCAGACCCCTCCCTCTCGGGAACAAATCAAGAATCATTCTCGCATTGCCGTCCTGCACTTTTCACTACCCCTGGAATGCTGTAGATCGTTTATCTTCGTTCGATTCTTTTTATGATCTGGACAATTGCCCGCGTTGTGACCACGGCCTCCCGTCCCCACACGCCTGAGGTATCAGTGATGAGCGAACAGATGATGTGATCGCTTACCATGCAGACGGTCCTGGACTCTAGGTTTGGCAATTTGGTGCTAAGATTGTTATCTGAATGAACGTTTAGCTCACAAAAGTTCTACGGTCCTGATGTCTGGGCAAAACGGTCAGACTTTCGGCTAGGGAGCCTTCAAGGCGAGACTTTGATTTATGTTGTGTCTTTAAAAATATAATTGTCTTGTATGAACGTTTCAAATAATTATAGAAATATTAAAAGCGGTTAAAGCTAACCTCCTGTGCGTCCGCACCTTGACTGCGCCGAGTCGCATCTGATAGGCTATTCAACGACGGTACCGTAGCACACGATGCCGCGTGGTACCTGGGGCATCTTTCACCGCATCTTGTACAGATACATGTATATGCAGGTGCATGAAACCCCCCCCGTCCCGCATAAAACGTGATAAAAGCCATAAACAGCAAAGCGCGTGAGAACGTGTCGGTTCGTTCGCCCGGCCTGTTTCCATATTTCAGAGGTAATCGCACTCGTGCTATAGAAATCAGGATCGATCTCCGCCATTTTCTCGTCCCAAGAGCTGATAAATTGCGCGTAAGCCGGAGTGGAAGGGAGCTTGAATCTACGCTTTAGGTCCTCTATAAGCAACGGCGTGTCAAGGCGGGACTTGACTTATGTCAAGGAAATTTTGTCCTATGACGATAATTTGTTTCTCTCTCCCTCTTCTAGGCCAGAGTCGCCGATGGTGTGCTGCCACGCCTAAACGGCTTTATTTTGGTGACCTGCTGAAGAGTCTTATCCAAGGAAGGCTCGAACAAATCCTTGACAGGCGAACGTCGACAAACGAAATTCAGGTAAAGCAAGACTGGAAGTTGGTAAAGTAGTATTAAAGAACGGTTCTCTCTTCCGTAGGCCATTTAGGTAAGAGGTTATTAGTGGGTATTATGCCAACAACATCGGCATCGAGTCCTACACTACCCGCTTCGGATGTGCATAGAAGCATTTTCCCTCTCACCATTATTATTTAAGAAAATTGCAAGACTGGAGAGCTGCGCCATGCTGCGCCAAACGAGGGCCCTTGCCGTTGATGCAATATCGTCTCGCTCGAGCACGCTTTAGATAGGTGGCTGGACCTGACGCGCACTGACGGCAGACATTCTCCATTTGCTCGAAGCTTTTCGCGACGTATCCAAAATTGTTACATCGAAAGCATGCACTATCTATAATATATCCAAGCAAACACTATCCACCAATCGACGAAATCAAACGACGATCATCATATTGTGACTATAGCTAGAAGTAAATAAGCTGAAGGTGACGTTTGTTCGGCCGCATAGACCTTGTTTTGCATAAACACCCCATGATTCGAGCACCGAGCCTAAACCAATGACTAAACACCCCCACTCGGCCAGGAACACATTTAGCCCTTTCAACGCAACAGCGTGTTCAGTCTCCGTCGCAAGCGGAGGCAATTTGAACAGTCTGCGGCCATGTCACTAGAGCGACATGTGTGACTAATGCATTTCTTCTTCAAAATTCCTTCTGAACAAACTAAGCAAAAGTAACGTAGTAAACGGAGTGAGAAAATATATGCCGTCATCACCCTCAGAAGAAATATAGCTCTATTCAGCCAATAGCCTGTTGACTGACCTTGGGAGTCGAGCCCGGTCGCGTGGTGCATTTACGTGCGCCTTGCGACCGGTGGAGACGCATAGGTGCACGCGTTCGATTCCCGCCGTTGCACATTTGTTTTTACGGGCTGCGACTTACGAAGCAACGGGAAAGCAACTCGGTGGGCGTTAAATGTCGGCTCAGGGTCAGCCCAAAAAATTTAAAGATTGATCTTGCGGAGAACGGCTGCAAAGTGAGTTATGACTATAATTAAAAGGATTCTGGCAGTGGTTTCACTTCATCAGGTCGGAGCAGCCGTAGAAAGTTGACCAGAAAAAACACTATATGCTACTCGTTCTTTTGTGGAAACAGAAAGTTCAGTGAAGTTACTGGTGAAATGCAGAATCAATTGACCAGGTCACCGCCTGCTACTCTGCTTCACTGATTTAGGTTGGCTTTCTCGCAGAGTCACTCGTTAAGAAAGCTACGCGGTTACAAGTTTAGAACAAGACAACCAACGCAGAGAATGCCACCAGAGGGTGCTGGATCAAAGACTTCTAGAAGAATGTCCCAATCAGAATGATCTGCATAAATACATAAGCAAAATATTGTCTAGAGAAGAAAAATATCGTCTAGAAGTTCTTGAACTGAGCAACCAAGAGGTCGCTCATCCATACCATATTTGTAAGAATTAAACAAAGAGTATTAAAATAATTATACTAAGTTAAATAATAAGCTTTATCATCATACCGTACCGGGGCAGCAGGGCTACGAAAGAAAAGGAAGCCGAGTGTCCTTGCCGTATACCCTTCGCAACAGGTCGCAACCTTACAATAAATGATGTAATGAAACTCACATTCGACGAATCGCCGTCGATAAGTTCTACAATCTGGCGTTAGTGTGAATTCAAATGCCAGCCAATTAGTATTATTATTATTATTATTAATTGGTGTCATTAGCATACACGTGTAAGGTTTGAACGCGTCGCCTCGATTTGAGCAAATTAATTAAAAAAATAAATAGTAATTAATAAATTTAAGATTTTATTTAAAAATTTAAATAAAAAAAACAAATTTAAGTACATTATTATATGAGCCGAATTAATTAAACCAAATGTTTTATTGAGGTGTCATTATGAAGCCAAATATACGGGAAAAAATGACACAACTAATATTGCTTAGAATGTCCATATCATTCGTTATTATCCGCGTATGCTTTGAATACTGTATTGCTGGTTAAATAAGAATACTAGGAGCCGCCAAGGCATGTGAGCACATATGTCCTGCTCCTTCCTGCTGCATTCCTAACAACAATACTTTTCCGAGTCACAGGTATCACTGAGAAGCTGGACTCTGTACTACGACTAAATCTACTGTTCAAAACTCTACGCCCGAGTGCACCAACTTCGTCCAGCTCACCAGCACGGTGACGCCAAGCTACGCAAGCCCTAACAAGATTTGGCAAGCGACTGATTCATCTGTCATCCTTGCCCAAACGACGAATGTCTGGCCGACAAAGGCCAGAGGAACACGAGCAGGATCAAAAAAATAGCTGAAGACATGTGCTATTCGTAGTGGTTCGTTTATTGATCAGGACCAGACAAATCTTTTCGATTGGTGAGCACCAATTTTTAGACTTTACTATAACTGGCTTCGGGTCCATTGTGACGCCGGGCACAGCCAAACCAAGCGAACACAGCCAATTCAGTTCCCACATCTAAGATGCCCCTATCTACGTCTCACTTTGCAGCCTGCACTGGCAAGCTGCTATACAGTGTAGTGGTTCGAATACTACCGTGGCTACGTTTGCGGTTGTTGAGTGTTCCTGCGTAGCAGCAATAGCAGTAGAAAAAAAAAACGACAAGTCTCTATGCCAACTTCTGTCGAACTTGGTCCACCTTCTTCTTGCGCATCCGAGGCGTGACGACGTTAGTTCACGAACGTTACTAACGAATGACGCGATGATGCGACTGAGAATGGCCGATTGTCTTATGGCCGGTTGCTCACTTACCGAGTATTCCGAGAGACCGGGCTGGTCGCTGGATGTTGTTCGGCCGGTGGTGTCTTGCGCGCACGAGGATGCTCTCCAGCTTCTGGGACTTCGGCTCCTCGGCCCGGTGCCGGTCGATAGTCGGTCGTTTCGTTGGTATATATCCACGCGTCGCGAAGTTGATTCTCCGCTAGTAGCACCACAACAAACAAGACGTGCGCATTCACCAGCCAGCCTAGCGCACTTCAGGCATTCAGGGCCTCGCGTTTCAACGCAACTCTAGCGGCTCCTACTCTCGTCAATGGCGCTTTTACTCCCGCTGCTGCTGCCGCCGCTGCCGCCGCCGCTGTTGCTGCTGCTGCTGGTTCCCATCGGTACTACCGGGAAAAGGATACCCGCCGCCAAGCTCCCATAGATTCATCCCAGACAGAGCGGGAACTAGCTCTGTTAGCTTCAGCTTCGGTCTCTCCCGTCACCCCCGTGCGCATGCGCCCTCACAGCCGCTGGTGGTTCGCTTTGAGCTGGGGCGTCCATCTCGCGGTGTGTCGACTACTCTCGTCCCGGAGTTTCTCGATCCCTGTTCCCCCTGCTCCAAGCCGGGAGAGCGCTTGCCTTCGTCTTCTACGAGTGGCATCGCCTGCTCTCTCGGGTGGCGCGTAGCTGAGGGTGACGATGGCGGCATTTGTATCTGGCTGGGGGTGACGGTGGCGGCATTCGTATCTGGCTGGAGGTGACGGTGGCGGCATTTGTATCTATATAGGGGGGGGGGGGAGGGGGGTATCGGAGTGTACGTATATCGTATGTATGGTTGCAGCTGCTACTGCTGTTGCTGCAGCAGCAGCAGCAACAGAACATCGTAAGGCGACCACATCCGCCGGCTCCCCCGCGGCGCGTGGCTACATCTTGTCGCCGAAGTGGATACCCTCCACACCCCCGCTCCGGCCGGATGCTACTACTGCCTCAGACGCGAAGAGAGACGAAAGCCCAGACAAGTCGTCGTCGTCGTCATCGGAGACATATCGTTGTCGTTTTCGCTCCGGCAGCGAGCGCAAGGAACTATAATAAAAAAAAGACCTCTACCTCTTCGTAATTCTAACGCGTAATACGCCGCGTTCGTGTGGGGAAAGAGTCACAAGTGAGGTTTAGTATAGTTATAAAAAAAGACAAAGTGGTCTAGTTATTATTTGATTAAAAAGTGCCTTGCATGCCGTTGCATGTCTAAACGATTATGTCTGGAAGATGGACGCCGATAGACACGTTTTGGCATTGTCCACACGAGAGAAACTAATCATCACAATTATTTCACTCCTACTAAGTATGCATATAATATTATTGATGATTATAATGTTGTCACCTGCTCTCCGCATTCCACTCGAGAGAGGCAGTGCAGTGATCTCTTCGTGCCAACGGGCAGGCAGGTAAACGCAAGACACTTCGAACGCGCTTAAGAGCACAGTCGACAGATGCACTCTGTGTACTCCTCAAATTCGAACAGACCAGTTCATAATAGCCACGAGCTATGTACTTGGCATAGACGAAGCATTTTTCACTAGCAAAACCAAGCCACAAGTAAGAGGCACTAAAAATATCCAGGTCTTTAATCTCTCGTTGGATGTGTTCAACTTTATTTTCCCAGTTCGAGGCAAAGCTTTCGATTTATACTATACGCGGCGTCTTCAGCCTCCATCGAATTATCTCAACAACCGATCCTTAGCCTAACACTGTGTAGACCAAGCCCCTACCTTACCTGCATTGGCAATCAAAGTACTCGCTTTATATACATTGTAAACACCTTTCAAGCAAACTAAAGATTGCCTGAGTGAGGTATCTGCATACTCTGTCAAGACCATACATCAACCTTGGAGTGACCATAAGAGAGACTATGCGCTATGCGCAGACAGGCGAGACAGGGCTATGCGCACTGTCTCGACGTAGTGCCCAGTGAGGGTCGAACCAGTATAATACAGCCGAAGCCCCAGATACCGGAAAGAGTTGACGAATTCCAAAGACTCGAGGAACGACCGCAAAGTAAAACGTAGTTTCACAGCCTTGGGATCTATTTTTTTAAATCTCTGCCGATACTTTCCTTCGCTTCGTCGAGAGTAGCAGACTTAGCGATGAACACCTAGCTCTTCGAAAACCCTCATCAAAAACGTCCAGGGGCGTCAGGTCGAAGCTTTCTGGGAGATCACGCCCCCACCAAACTTCTGCTGGAGCAGCTCGATTGTAAACCTTGCTGCGTGGCAGGTTGCACCGTCTTGTTGACTAATATATAACTCAAAGTCTAATTGAGTAAGTTTTAGAGTTAAGTTTAACTAACTATGTTTTGGAGTTAGTGGTAACAGGAAGTTCATCAACAGTTGTCCGTAACGATCACCGTTCATTGTTTTGTCGAAAAAAATCGAACATAACTTGCATCCCTAGAGGAAACTTTGGGCTTGGATGCAGCGTCCCTCTACAAGATCCTGCACAACCACCGTAGGCTCACCAAAAAAAACCTGCTCGATAGAATACCTCGTGATCTGCCACAGGACGATAAAAACGCTGGGGTACATTTGTATGACCATGAACGCTTCTCGTATCAACGTGTATATATATATATATATATATATATACTCATGTGCCAGAGCTCGCAGTGATCGGGGCTGAAAACACTAGGCCTTTTCTGGCCACATCTGGAGTCACGCTGATGATGCGTGTTCATTCAGCTTTCAAAAAATATGTGTGTGCATTCATCCTTCAAAAAAGAAAAGCTGAGAGGAAGGCACTTCAATTCACGCGACTCGGTGCTAGCAGCCACTGATGTAGAACTAGAAACCATCGAAAACCCATCGTTTTGAAAGGGTGCTGCAATGCATGGATGCAGCGTTTCAAGAAATGTATCAAAATTGGTCAAATTGGCGTCAACAGTTATCTGCATAATTGCGCAAATAGTAGCTTGTCTCATTAAGCCATAAAACACAAAGTTGACTAGACACGGTCATTGCAATGACCTGCAAGGTTCTTTCTACTAAAATTCGAGTTTACTAGAAAATACCTTAAGTGCCGTTATATCTGAAAGACTATGTCAGGCAGATGGCTGTCCTGGGCCTTTTCGGCATTAGCTTTATCAGATACGCTATGTTTAGTAGCTTTATCAGATACACTATGTTTAGTGACTCCTACCGATTTTTTCTTTTACAGATAACAGCGAGCTTGCTGGCGAATACACTGCTCTACAAGAAAAATCCACTAAGGCCGTCAAGTCACACGAATGAGACCACGCGCCTATCAAACTTCTACTGAAGCAGTTCGCGTGTAGGACTTCGCTGTGTAGGGCGGCAGGTTGCACCGTCTTGTTGGAACCCAAAGTACGGTACCTTGGCTACAGACAAACGTTTAACTAAATTTTCATCACATCACGATGTATGCATATACACGTATGAGTGTGTGTATATATTTCCAAATATGATAACAATTTATTATTTTAGACATAACTGGCAGTTGGGGTTAAGTGAACGTGTTGACTTTCAATTTAGAATTAGCATGGCCTGAATCATTTGGTAAGCAAATTCTCTAGCGTAAAAACTTTTTGGGCGAGTAGAAAACTGCTTCTACGCACACCCGAAGCGGGTAATGTGAGACTTGATGCTGATGCTTTTGGCATAATACTCACTAAAAACCTCTCACCTAAATGGCCTCAGGAAGAGGCGAGGAGCTAGAACCGTTCTTTAATACTACTTTAACCCCTTGTCGTCCCTTAGGGTTGGGTAAGCAGAGCACGAGCTGCTTTAAACCAGTTCGTTTAATGGTGATTACGACAGAATCGTTTATGATGGTGTCAGCTGTGGGTGTCGTGCAAGAGGGCCTCTGCCATTTGCTTACATGTTGCCGGAAATTCCCGGTCTAAGAACCGCGCCAGGTCCGCCCTGTCCGCGCTGAACGCTGCGCATACTTCAAACGTGTGTTTGACGTCGTCTTCTTCTCTTGAGTTGCAGACAATGCATGCTGGCAACGGGGCACGTCCGATACGATGCAAATACTTTTCTGAAGGTGCCTTGGCCCGTCAGAAATTGTGTCAGAAGGTAGGACAACGATTCCTCTCGCCTTGGGAACCACTTCCTAGCATCAGGGATAATGGAACGGGTCCAGGAACCCTGCTGGCCCGCCTGGATCTCCACCCATGTATTGTTCCAAGCATCCAGTGTCTGACGTCTAACGTCGTCCTGAGAGACAAAGGAGTCCGCTCGACGGACTGCACTCTTTTGCCGGGGTAATACTTATACAGCAGAGATAGCCGTACGCCGCCACAGCGGACCTGCGTGTAGCATAATGCTGTCCACTACCGTCGCCAGGAGGCACCTCCAATCATCGGAGGCACCCCGTGTGCGCTGCAGCAATCTTGGGAGTTCTGTGGTAGCTTCGGTGGCTGTCGCGTAATTTAAATGAGGGGTGCCTGCCAGGCCGGTACCCAGGAGCGCCCCCAAGTATTTTGCTTTGCTGGAGAGGGCAATTTTGTGTCCCTCTAAGGTCAGGTTGAGTTGGGATGACCCGTTCAGAAATATTGCCACCATTTTGTTTGGGGCTAGGAGAAATCCATGCGGAGTGAGCCAGATGGAGGTGTCTTGCAAGGTGCCAATTGCTGGTGTAAGAACTGTGCGGCTCTTTTGTCCATGTAGTTAGCAGTGACCAGTTCTAAGTACACTGAAGCTACCGTCTGAAGGATAAAGTGAGTTGGTTACGGTGGCGCCTCGGACCGGAAAAATCCGGTCCGGTTTATAAGGGATGACGTCATCCCCGTCGTGACGCATACCGTTGTTTCTAGTCAGTCTAACAGGTTTCAACATGCTTGGTTAGCCTGCCGTCCTCAAGCATTAGAGTGAGAGAGAGCTAGTGTCTATTTGATCACCGCGTGGCGTGGTCAACGCTCTCACTGAGGGCGCATGATAAAGCGTGATGAGCTCGGTTCCCTGCATCGACGTATGTATGGGCGAACTAGAGGTGTACTCAATCAGAGGCCAAAACATTATCTTGCAGTGGAACTATTCATTAAGGTTTCTAAAATTACAGTGGGTAGGGCCTGTTTTGCAAATGCTGGCGCCTGAACCGAGCCCCAGTAGAGTCATTGTTGGCTTGACCAATAGCGACGAGCATGTTTACGGTTAGCAGGTTCCACCATGCACTCTGAGATGTGATGCCTTTTTGTGAAGTTTTGAGAACCTCAACCAAGCTGCTCGTGAGATGATTTCGCATGGAGGTCAATTCGACTTGGGAAACCTGATGTGTGGCGCGAACTGTCGCAGAGAGTGCTAATATATCCGTCTGGTAAGCCAAGATCCGCCCCTTGACTACTGGCAAGATAGTCTGTCGTTTAGCTATATCGTCCAGTTCGATGTTGAGCAGGTTGATTATCGTATGGCGGCATGGTCTAGGGTGCTAACGCACGAGCCATAGTTGTCATTTGCCGGGGTGCCGCTGGTTCGATTCTCATTGTTGATCGAACTTTCTTTGAGCGACGTTCATTGAGAATAGATGAAAAGCCATGCTACCAAAAGGACTGTTGTGGAAGCATTAGATGTCGCAACATGTCCGCCCCTCGGTGCATTGAAAACTGCTGCTTCGCGGCGATTACAAACCCGTAGGAGACAGAGAATGGTCTCGAATCAAAAAGAACCTTCCCTAAAACATTGTTAATTCTAGGTCGGCTACCGTATTCGCTCTGAGGTCATTGAAGCGCCGCATCTCCCCAGTTTTCAGTCAGCAAAGTCAATAATTAATAATAAGTAAGGTCAGAATGTGAGTCAGGCGGATGGTTGAGTAAGATCACCTTAGCAGGGCCACAATGATATCCTACCAGGAAAACGCTCTGAGCTAATACTCAGTTTACTCAGCCACTTCTTCAGCGCGGGGGATACCTCTCTAAAGTTGTCAATGTCGCCATTTGTCAACAATTTTAGCTATAGTTATTTCTAACATATTTACTGCTGTCTTCCCGAGGATTAGGAGACTAGTTACTTGGGACGAATATAGTCCAATGCTGCTGAGGGACTTCATGAAAAAGATTGAATTGCGGCAAAAATGCCTTCCTTGCTAGTGGGTCCGAGGTCTATTATTGGTTGTTTAGGCCACATAAGCTTGACAGGTGCAAGCGACAGTTTATCTGACCTGGCTTATGGGCCTGACGCCCTGTGGCACGATTCCCGAGTCTGCGTCGCACGTCTATGGAAACGTCACTCAACACTGAGTCACTGGGCTGATTGGCGTCACATCAATCGAACTCGCATTGGTGGCACGATTAGATTTTCCGGGAACACAAGTAAGAGGCGTCGAGGAAACAAGAATTTTATATATACAAACATTGATTGCATCATGGTCATTCTATCGACAAACCAATTATACCAGCGTGTTTTGCATCTGTTGAGTTGCATTAGCTGCACCTTAGCTCAAAACTGAACAAATGTTGTATTGAAGATAATCCTCAAGGAATGAAATTCTTTGCAATTCTTATATTTTGGCCTTCACGGTCAATGATCTATTTTTAGAAGACTTTTCCGTCCCTTGTTCCATTCATTGGAAAAAGCTGTTTTTGTCAAGTTTTTCTAGATTCTTTCATCCTCCAATAAACCAAAAACAGAAGTAACAACCCATTAACAAACATGGGTGGATCGTGTCGGACTACAGACGATACAATCTAAAATATGCATGAAAAAAAATATATATATCCATATACTCACATTTTGGCACGTTCGGGGTCCACCGACGGCCCCGGTCTCACAGGGCGCAGTCGTTCTCATTAAGTCTATATGAAACGTCTTTCATTCACTCAAGGTTCTGTAGAACTGCTTGTGCGTCTCACTGTACGTCTATCCACAGCAACAGCAGAAAAGGCAGCCAAATCACAGAGGGCAAAAAGGGGTCTGATTCAGTAACCCCTTGATTCTTCTCTGTAAATCTCCTTCTTTCCACTGTTCACGCTCTCTCTCAACCAGTTTGTCTGTGTATCAACCCTTTAGATGTATCAATACACGTTC
This sequence comes from Dermanyssus gallinae, assembly GCA_003439945.1. Classification (NCBI taxonomy): domain Eukaryota; kingdom Metazoa; phylum Arthropoda; class Arachnida; order Mesostigmata; family Dermanyssidae; genus Dermanyssus; species Dermanyssus gallinae. Next base: position 264,057 of record QVRM01000518.1, read on the forward strand.
GTCCGTGTAAACACTACTACTAACTACTACAACTACGAATAATAAATACTACGAGTTATGTCTCGTTCAGCGTGACCCTGAGAAGCCGTGTGCCGGAGAGGGTGTCGAAGGCTAACATCGCAGATTTTTAATATCGCAGAACATTAACCTGGCCTATGAAACAGCTACCGACAACAAGCGGCGGTTTACATTATATATATATATATATATATATATATATATATATATATATATATATATATATATATATATAATATATATAGGCAGCATAAGCCAACATACTAGGATACCTGAGGTTTTCCCAACAATCTTTGTGGCAGCATGATCGCCGACTCCATAAAAGTCGCACTTGACCGCACCGACTTGAATATTGCAGCGTTATCTACAAAACCTTATATGCACTTTTGAATCACGGTTTATATAGCTGCACATAAAGTTTGTGAAGTCTTACACTATATGTCGCGTATCCTGACATCGATTCAATTGATGTCAGGATATGCGACCGCCACATGTTCTCATCTAGATGTATGACTTTTTGTTCGTGCTGTTTGTTAGCGACGTTTCGTAACACACAAAGCAAATGTCCTTTAAAGACAGGTATGTGCTTGTCTGTATATATATATATATATATATATATATATATATCTAAACGAAAAAAAGGCTTTTATTGTGTTTGGCTACCCGAGCGAGCCAAGCTGCTCCGATTACCCAAGTGAACAGAGAGAGGTACGGAGGTCGTCTTCGAAAGCGTTCGATGGCCGCTCGATTCGACTCGAGCGTGATGTTTCGAGAATCTTCCTAGTTAGCTAACGTCTTGGGCATGGTCAGTTTAGAGTTAGCCAGTTAGTTTATCAGCATTCTGTTATGAAGTAACGTGATCTTTTCTCTAGTTCTGCCTCCGCCTTAGTCGAACATTTTAAGCAACGACCGTAACAATGTCCGACCACGGCTACACGCGAAGGTCCCTTGCATCCAGCTGTGTCGAAAGTGATTCTTAGAATAGATAGATTGCATCATATATATTAATAGTATATATATATATATATATATATGTACCAACCCGGCAAACAACTTATTATTTCCAATAAAACAAGGGGGCGGGGCAGTGTCCTTCTGTTGATGTGAAGAGCGAAAAATTACCAAAAGTGGGTGTATTAAGTTTTTATTTTGTCATATCTTCACTAAATCTGCGATTTCGAGAGTCCCGGTCAAGCCTATCGACAAACCAACTTTATACCTGCGTGCTTTGCATCTTTGAGTTGCATTCTCCCTCTAGCCTCAAAAGCTGACAAAATGTTGTATTAAAGGATATACCTCAAGAAATGATTTTTTTTGCAATTCTAATATGCAATGCTTAAACGCTCAATTACCTATTTTTAGAGGACATTTTAGCCCTTGTTCTATTGGAAAAAGCTGTTCTTTGCCGAGTTTTATCAGATTCCAAGGTTTGTTGAACGAAGTCTGGGGCACCCATAATTAGTGTGTAAACAATGGAGGAACATAATGGGGTGGGTAGATTGCATTGTACCACTTATCTGTAGACGTTAAGACATAATATACGGGTCATTGCAGTATACACAACAGCATGTAAAACAGTTTTACCGAGCAAGTGGCAAAACCATCGCTTAGGATTCAGGAGCTCGTAGATTCAAACCCAGGCCATCTTCGAACTAAGATTCCTGATTTCTAAGTTAAACAAGGGGGGGCCAGAGAGCACTGAAATCGGCCATGTCGAAAAACAGATCGGGAAGCATAGATGTCTCCAACGGAGATGGATAAAATACCATTCCTCAATACAGGCATGATATATGCACCATTAAATTGGTAATAGCAATCACAACACAACATTACATAATTAGCTCTGCAAGTTTCGCACAGTTTCCGTACAGACAAGTGTGTGTGGTAGCGTCCAATATCCCATTACTAAAACATATTACGCATCCCTCTATGTTGAAACAGTTCGGCTCGATGCTTCTATATTGCTGATATCTGTACCAGGTTATTCGGCAGACAACTGTGCGATTTCTTTGGCAACCACTTCTTCAAGCTGGGCCCTGAGTATAGTTTGCCATCGCAAATTTTACGTTCTCTTTGACCTTGCTATGTGCCAGGTTTTCCGTCAGCATTCTCTATCCGCACAGCACTAAAGTAGGCGTGGCTGGCGCGTCTGCTGGTAATATAAACAGATGTTTGGAAAAGAAAGTCTTTGACTAGTCTGGAACTCTTAAATCTTTCGTTTTCAGCTGTGGTGCCGCTGCGGGTAGGCAGCAAAAGAAAAAAAATGAAAACATTGTTTTGCCAAATGCAAATCCCTAGAAAGATCGCCTTAAAAGAACCGGACATGTCGAGATATTTAGGTTTCTCTTAACAGCCCTTTGTGGCAGCACGGCGCTGACTCTCAGCGGTATAGCTATCATCTACTCTCAATGAGCATCGCCCAAAAGAAGTTGATCAACAACTCTTGAAGGCTGTTTTCAGGCCAACGTCATCTAGGTCGCCTACCAGGGAATTGCGGCTTCTACATTTACCTGTACGGACATGCTGGCGACTCTTCGTACAATCTACGGTCGATTGCAAACGGCCTTGTGTGAGGACCATTCGTGAACTTCTGCAGTTTTACAGGACAGGTTCAGTAGGTGATAGAAGCCAACTGAACGTCGTGGGTAAAGATATTATAGACTGCCTCAAGATTAGTTTATCCATTTCATTTGCAAGTGATTCTCAGAGCAAACTGAAGATCATGCTTGGTGACAACAAGTTTTACTGTAAACTGCAGTTTCGTTATTTAAGAGCTGAGACAGAAACATCAAAA
>QVRM01000519.1:0-10000 GCA_003439945.1 Dermanyssus gallinae
GTATTACTTTGGCACTATTTCATAGCCGTGGGAGAGGCGTCTTGCTGTTCTCCTTCACTCAGCTTTATCCTTGTCTATCATACCGCATGCTTTCTAGCGGTTGGATTTTACTTTTCAGCCACTAGAAGGTCCCATTGCAGCACTCGGCTAGGTCCAGGATAGCTTCAATCAGGACCATCCGATATATCCGGGCCAGCGTCCGTTGAGTCGACCGTAGTGCGCCCCTATTTTTCGCGGTCTACATGCTGCACCCCAAAATGGAATCGTCAAATCGGCCACCCGAGGATAGGAGCATTTTTATCCTCAGGCTGCCCCACAGAACATGATCCGCGCCAATGTCAGAAAGATCCTCTGGGCCTTTTCGGCCACGTACGTCACGCGTGCCGATCCGGTCAGTCCCATGACTAGCATGACCCCAAGTACTTCATTCTTCTTTCTGATTTCTGGTTGGTTTGATTGGCTCGCTGCCACGAGGTTAACGGCCGGTCGTCCTTTTTCTACCTGTTAGGTGCACATCGCCCTCGTCTTGTCAGGCGCTAGTTTCAGGTGATAAGATTCAATCCACTCGGACACTATTGGCAGAGCCTTATTGGAGGCGCTCTCCCGGGCTGTCTCGCCTCTGGCTGTAGCCATGAGTGCATGGTCGTCGGCATATGCCAACGTCTCCATCTCAGATTGCGTTACAAGTCCGAAACTACGAATCTCAGTGGCGTGGTGTATGCGTCTGCGCCTCGCGACCGGAGGAGACACATAGATGCGCGGGTTCGAGCCCCACCGTTGCACATTTGTATTTATGGGGGTCCGTCTATGAAGCAATGCCAAAAGCAGTCCCATGGACGTTAAATCTTGGCTGAGAGTCAGCCCCGAAAGGAGTCATCCTCGTGCTCTACAAGGCACCTTAACGAGAAAAGGCTAAGCAGCGTCATAAAACCATTAATGAGGTAGACCTGCATATGCCCTTTTTATTTCGGTATATAAAGCTAGACTAATCATCCATGGAGAATTGTACAGATTAACAAAAAAGTAAATGAAATCGAACGAGAGGAGACTGCCTTTTTGACGAAACGCTTGGACTTCCAAGAAACGCTTAGCAAGAACACGAACTTGTCGGAGAACAGACGCTAATGAAGAATTAAGTTTAAAAAAGATACGAGTTTACACAGGATATTATACTAAATACAAATATAAAACGAGACCTAGCAAAAAATCGTAACATGAAATTTACTCATGGCCCGACGTTCCAGACAGACCAGTAGAATAAGCCTTCCAAGAAACCGGTCGGCGTTGTGCAGGTTATCGTGGCACGGCTTTCACCACTACATCTGTTTGACTTCAAACTGCTTAAGCTTGGCCGATTGTACTGCATGTTATATAAATAAATGCGTACCGATAGGTGTCATGTATTAAAATGTATAAATACAGTGACTGTTGGGGAAACCTTAGATATCTTGTCCTGCCCGCTTATGCTGCGGCTGCTGCTCTAAGCTCCCCTAGTATAAAAGGGTACCACACGTATTTAGGTATACATGTTAGGCAAACAACAAATGTATTTATCTTTATCGATCACACCTCAGCTATAGCGAGTGTGAACCTAGATCTAAATGCCCCTATGTAGTTTAATTTATATTTGTATAAAAGAGGGAATAAATCAATTTATTTAGGTTGTGCAAAAGTGCCGAGCCCGGTGGCGTGGTGCATTTGCGTGTGACTCGCGACTGGCGGAGACACATAGGTGAACGGGTTCGAGTCCCATTGTTGCACATTTGTATTTAGGGGGTCCGTCTTATGAAGTAATGCGAATGCAGTCCCGTGGACGTTAAATGTTGGCTGAGGGTTAGCCCGAAAAAGTTTAGGTTCTGCAAAAGTACCAGTATTGGATTCGTAAAGACAGACAACTTCAATATAGCTAACTGTAGCATTGACATAAGTACCGATAGCTTCTATATTACTACACGGCTGCACACTATCACCATACAGCGTTTATATCAGAAGCAATGCCCAGACAATGGCTGTCCATAAGGTTATCCAAGCGTATCGCACGGTTAGCACTAACGCTGCCCTAGTGCTGGCCGGAACCCTTCCGTGGAACCTAAAAGTGTAGGAGCGGTTGTTGTACAGAACTGCAGTAAAGAAATGAAGATGGGAGCACAATGGAGGCATGGCAGGTCAAATAAGACTTAATTCCTTCCCAGGCACGTGGGCACACATTCCGATCCCTCATTCCAGACATTAAAAACATGAATAGAGCGGCCGGCGAAAGAACTGAACTATTATCCCACGCAGATCTACGGGGCATGAGGGCTTTTAGAGCTTCCTCATTCGAATTGGGGAACTCCCTCGGCGATGTGTGTTTACAGACAGAAAGGAACGCAGGATGACTGGACTCACACTCTTCTAAAGTGCCAGGTACTGGAACAAGCCAGAGCCACAGCAATTGCAAACGCAGGGACAAATAGGCTCTTGAGGGGGAGCAGATATCAATTCTTCCAGCGTTGATATATTAGGGCTTGATATGTAAATATATATATATATATATATATATATATATATATATATATATATATATATATATATGATGCTGTTGTACCCACAATGTATCCCGTTAGGCCTAATACAAGTACTTTTTACTTGAATTGAGTTGTGCGTTCTTTAATGTTCAATTTTACCTATACATTCCATTTTGGATGTTGTTTTTGTCCGCTTATTTCAGAGCTTGTAATTTCCACCTTGGAAGAATTTTTAAGCATTCTGTGTATTTTTAGTTGGTCTCTTTCTTTCTGGCCCTAGCCCAAATGCTGCCATAGTACGTTCTCGCAGGGGAGAGAAGCAAACGCTTCTTAGACGGAGACTCAGACCTGACCAGAGCCATGAAAGCCACCATTGCAGCCCGGTAGGAGGATGGGCGGAGGCAGGGCTGACTATGGGGAGCTGGACCAAGAGTCCGACACCGGACCCCGGGGTGTATGTAGGACTACCAGAAAGGTCGTCGACTACACGATACTGTTGGCGCAAAAAGCAGCCTTAGCAGCAAAAACCCAACATTGAAAATTTGTTTTCTGTACTTGCAAATCGTCTCTCTAGCTGGTGCGAGTTATGCAGGCCAGCAAGCCGCCCTGTAGAATCCCTATATCGTCTTTCAGTCAGCCAGTTTAGCCCTTGATCAACCTATTTGGCGTAATTATGCCAACTGGTTTAAATTCCGAATATATGTATTGAGATGAATTACAATGCAAGTACTTCTGCCCTTCCTAACCCCTAATTGGCGGTAAAGTACGGCCGGTAACTAGCGCAATCCTCTCTATCACTTGCAAATTACTTACAGAACAATTTTGTTGTGTTCTCTTTGAGGCTACCCTATAGGTCCTTGAATTAGCTCTATCTTAAGCCTGTCTTTCTACAAAGAACATCTGTGAAAAGGGTATATATATATATATATATATATATATGCATCACGAACTTGTCAATTTTCTTACGTGCTAGACTAGCCATAGTACCTGCGTCATACAAGTGCAGAGAAGGTGTCGCATACTTTTGCGCTTAGCAGAAAAAACGTTCTGCTGGAAGAACTTGCAGGCTATGAGATTCTTTTCCACCCTCCACTTTTTGTCTCCCTAGGTTTAAACGAAATTGTGGCCGTAGTGCAACGGTACATACATGCAATTAAAAGAAGAGTGACTGCTGCGCATCCTGGGTCAAACGCAAGAATAATAATAATAATAATAATAATAATAATAATAATAATAATAATAATAATAATAATAATAATAATAATAATAATAATAATAATAATAATAATAATATCAAGCCTACCCCTCCCTCGCAAACGGGCGGTGGCGGCCGTAATCCTTTGAACGTCGTAATGTAAAAGAGACTAGTGTGTGACTTGTGTGCCAGTGACGCTCGACAGTCAGGTTAAAGGGTAATTATTTGTTGCATCCACTTGGGAGAAAAATGACGGATGTCTTGGCATTATAGATCGTCTTGCGAAATAACAGCAAATCATTTGTATCTACTCATCTACAAGTTTGTTTGTAATTTTTAGGTAACGTTTTTGTTTGTGTATAGCCTCTGTTGGATTAGGTCGTTTCTGCATAAAGTTATGCTGCTGTCCAACGTTACTGTGCACCGACGCTCACAGTAGTATTAAGGGTAAAAATGTCAAGTGACAAAATCAACCAACCGTTTGTCTTGCTAATTCCCTGTCTCAAGAACAAGTTTTCGACGGCAGAAGCAAACGATTGTTGCAAAAGGTCTTAAGTAGATTAGCACTAATGTCAGCAGCGAACTCGTGCGAAGTATTTACTATTTTTATTTTGATTTAATTTTAATTGGTTTTATCCTACACGACGACGGCGCAAGCTAGGCTTGTGAGCCAGTTCCACAATAGTAGTGTAATGAAAGTGTGCCTTTTAACTCTTTGATGATTGCTAACCGTAGACGGGCATGGCAACGTAATACGCGAGCGTCTCGTGCGTTTACCTATATATATATATATATATATATATACATTGGATGTTTCCCTGCGATAATGCCGATAAAATGCTAGATAATGCTGACTCGTCTTGGAATGAATAATAATAAAAATAATAATAATAAAGAAGCAGCGTCGATATGCACATGACGCCACCGCAGCATCACGAATGAAATAGGGCAAAGTTTGCTAACGAAGCCGCCGATGGATCGGCAACATGCTAAATGAACAAAGTAGCTGGATAGAAACGCGGAAGAAGTATGTGCGTGGACAAGGGACTCTCTCTGTGTGTGTTATATGCGTGTGAGAAAGACAGAGGGGGGGGGGGGATAGGGAAAGAAATAGAGATCCCTCGAGATTTCACGGCTGGCGATAGCTGGCGATTCCGCCATTTCCGCCATGCTGTGTTGGTCGTTGCTGCCGTGTTGCAGAAAGGGCAAGGTCTTTTTTTCGAGAAAGGGGCGAACCGAAACGAAAAAGCAGAAGAAGAAGAAGGCGAAAAAGAGGAAGAAGACGGAGAAGAAGAGGGAAAAGAATCAGTGGAACAGGAAACGGTAAAAGAGGAAATAGACGGTCACAACAACGACGGCGACGACGACGACGAATACAACAAGCAATACGCGAAGAGTCCGCCCATTGGACCAGTCCGTCTCCCTACCGTCAGTTAGTCCGTCGGTCAGTCGGCAGTGGAACATTCGGCGGGCCTGTGGGGTGTCGGACCGTGCGTCCCCTGCTCGGACTTTTTAACGTGGGCCGCCAGCCTGCGGGGCCAAGTGGAACAAGGCCGACTACCGTTGGGCCCGTTGCGGCCCGAAGCAGTCAGTGCCTGCGCTCGAAGCCCTTCCTTCTGGCCTGGCTGAATGGCGTCGCGTCTCTCGACTCGGGTGCCGCCACCGTCGCTGTCGTCGTCGTTGCCGTTGTCCTAGTCGATCGGCCGAACGAATCGCAAATCTGTGAAAATAGAGTGAGTGCGAGAAGGGCAGCGCCGAAGTGTCGAAGGAAGTCGAGAGACGAATCCATTTGCGCCAGACCAGCCAGCCAGCGAGCCAGCCTGCTTGCATGTGTGTGTGTGTGTGTGTGCACCTTCTGCGTCTTCGCGAACAGCAGGACCGTGTCCTGAAGACCGACACAGAGGGAGCCAGGATAGCAGGAGCGCGCGCACGGAGAGAGAGAGAGAGAGAAACAAGGACAGATTTCGATAGGTAGAGAAAAGAAAAGGTTGAGCAGAGGGTCCCTAAGATCTCTGGCGGCCGTGCCGTTGCCAAAAGCGATGCCGTTGTTCTTAGTGGGCCGACGAGAATTGAGAGTGATTGCTTCTTGTGGGAAGAGGAATTGAGGGGCACCGTGGCGCGGATTGGCGCCTCGTGAGTCGTAGCCTCTTCCGTCGTCGTCGTCGTCGACAGCCTAACGCTGCCGTTGCTGCTGCTGTTTGCTACAAAATCATTGTTTGCTGTCCATGAGCCAGAAGAATAGCGGCGACTTTGTAGTAGTAGTAGTAGTAGTAGTAGTAGTAGTAGTAGTAGTAGGGCTGATAACACAATGGGACCAAATAGAAACTAGTGGGCTATTGGTAGTGGGCAAGGAAGATACCAGTCGTAGCGGGTATGCGGGAACAGCTAGTTGGCTGATGTACGATTTGTACAAAGGGTGTGGGCGTACGTTTATCTGTATGCGTAGCCGAGTTCGGAGCTTGTCGGAGCGTCGCTTACCGATCTCGACCGATCCCCTTGAGACGACGCTGCTTGGCCGTAGTCCTGGACTAGATGGAAAAACCTCCCAGCAGCAAAACCTCTTTCGTTTCTTTATTTCGGCGCACCGAATTACATGCCGCCAATATTCTAATATGATCAGAGAGTTTATATATATATATATATATATATATATATATATATATATATATATATGTATATCGTATATCGCTACTAGCAATGTAAGTTCGGAATAATTTCACATAGATCCTTAATTTGTGCAGCAATATGTTTGATTGTGCGGCAGCACTTAGTCACTAAGAGGTTCGGCTAAATTCATCTACCCACAGTACTAATTCCTCTCATACATATCGCCAGTATCATATGCCAGCGCAGCCTACACACACGAGAAACGACCATTTTGCTCCAATAAATCGTCCAGTTAATACTGATATACATACATGCAGCTCTATGCGATGCCAAAAAGTACTCGCCAAAATCCCACTTCTATGATGTCATCTAATTTTAGTTCCGCTCTAGCTAGCTGCAATCCTAGTTTGCGATCGCGTCGTTAGTTGTGCAATAGATTAGGACTCTTCTATTAGCTGATAGGTTCACGAAAGTAAGGCGCAAAGGGCTATCGCTGCGTCAAAAGAAGCACATATTGTATGTATGTCTATGAGGGTGCCCTACGGTCACGTATGTAGTACTTAGTCATAAGGAAACTAAGTCACTTTATACGTTACTAAACAATTTAATAGTACTGAGTATACGCATCAAACCATACCCAAACGATGGTGAGGGCTACAAAAGGATGGCCCAAATTGTGAAACAAGGAACACCACGAGCGCCACAGAAACTCTTACAATGGATGGAATCGTTTGAGCCAGAGGCTCTTCAACAAGTGCTGTTATGTACCTTGGACTCAGAAACGTAGATTTTGCCCACATAACAGTCGCTGCCGTTCCAATACGCACGTATATAATACACAATAGCACATTCAAAGGTACAAGCTTGACTAGCTCGAAATATTTTAGCAAGGACGTGAACTCGTGATCAGGACAACGGAAAGCGGTCGAATGATCTTTGAGTCTGTTATTCAGCACAGACTTCGATTATGTGCTGCAGTATCTGACGTGCCATCCTCAGTGAGTGCTGTTCTCATACTACTTCAAAAGGATTGAAATGGATTATTGGAAATTCACAGGAGGGTCCTTGAACGGGTGGTGCTTATTCTTGAAAATTATATCGTAGTAGTTGCCTTTAAGACCGTATTTCACGTTATACGCGAGACTGAGCGCAGTGCGTTCTTAGTGACGATGAACAAGAATGATACAGTAAAAGCGAAGCACAGCGAAGAAAGCGGGCCTTTGCATTAATGCCGCAAAAAGAGAAGCCGTTAAACTTCAAGCGAGCCGCCCCCTTCGAAAAGCTGACAAACGGGTTGTGAATGGCACGCACATCGAGTGTGTGCAACGATGTAAATTTCTAGGTGTGGAACTTTCTTTCAGCATTTGTTTTAGGCTGTAAATTGTCAATTAAGATATTGCACAGTACCGCTGCTATAATTCCTTAAACCGAAAGGGTATCCTCAAAGGGCAATCAATGCAATCATTTTGCTGGAAACACCCGCTCCAACAACGGAGGCACATGTAGTCCAGATGCGCAGGGCATGGGCTTTGCCAGACAACCCGGTTCGACATGCGACCAAACGATAACTTTGTCTGTAAGTGCTGCCAAGCTGTAGCTTTGCTGTTTGTTCTTTGTCGCCGCGTCTGTGGCAGCTGGCCCATAAGCAGCTAAACAAGAGATATGCAGCAAATATAGTCTCATAGAAACGCTCATACTTCATATAGCTAACCGTCGTGAGCATACTTCACCCAAGCCACAACTTAAGATTTATGTCTAGCCCTTACGGGACAGACGATAGTCTAGAATTAAAATCAACCTTCTGACAAAATGTTTTTATTCGAGGCTGCTCAATAAGTAGACTTTCGTTTCACGTTGCTGCGTGATATCGCACAGATTGCTAATTACATCTCATCATTTGCTGCAGCTCAAACTTAGAATTGCATGGAGAGCGCAAGACATACTAAACACAGTGGGTTATGACTATGTGTTTTTTGGCGGCGAAAAAAAACGACAATTTGGGTTCTCCTCGCATTGCATTAGCCTGCAAGAAGAGGCTGTGAATTATACACTGATAAGTTGAATGAGAGCGCTACGGTGTACATATATATATATATATATATATAGACGTTGCGAATGTAAGACTTGCTAGGAAGACCGCTGCTCTCGTCCGCGATGCGGCAGAAGAAGACACGCAAGAAACAAAAAATAAAAAACAAGCAGAAAAAACAAACGACCCAATATTAAATTTCACTTGAATAAGCGGACAGACGTACACTAAGTAAGTCAGTCAGTCAGGCGAGCGAGCGAGCATGGCGCTTGTTCGCAGGATACTGGTTAATAATGTGCTCGCGGCCACAGAATAGGTAACAGCGGAAAACCAGCATTGGTGGACCGCTGCGGCCCTAACAGTGGCAGGCATCTACATCTATCTATGTGTCTGCAGCCCGGACCGCAGCAAAAGCAACTGGAGCAGCAGCCGAAGCAGCTTATGCGCTAACTTCCCTCTTCTTAGTACAGCTTCGTACAGCAGCAGCAGCAAATACCTTTTGCGCACGCTGAGGCGCACCTCGACAACTCCCGTCGAGAAGAAGAGTCGAGACGAACTCTTGACGAACATTTCTATTCTATACAACCTCGCTCTTACTTAGGCACTTGTATGACACAGGAATTGTACTGTAGGGTCTCTGTGAACCTGTAGCCTGCACGTGGTCCACGTAATGGCCACGTTAAGTTCACGCGCAAGTTTGCTGATCGAGATAGAACGTTGTCTTGAAAGGTTTGTCGTTGGACGCTGTGACAAGCAGTTCTTGAGTTTTTGCTGCGTGTCGCACTCTGTCGTGAATCTACCTCCTTGCTATGAACCTGGTTCTATTTCTTCTGCAGCTGTATCAATCACTACACTTTCTGCGTCGAGCTGTCTCAAAAAGAGACGTGTAGTTGTCATTCCATCTGCTACCAACCGTTATAGGATTTTATGCAAAAGGACAAATATTGGGGCTAAAATAGGTTGCGTTGGAGTCACTCCTTTAGACGACTCAATGAGAGTAAGCATACAAGGTCGTGATTGCTCCTGGCTATCGTTGGTGAGTGTTTTGCCAACATGTGCCAAAGCAAAGTTTGGTTGCTAGTCAAACGTTGAGAGCAGAGCATGATTGACTTTGCTGATTTATACTTGGTTGTAACGCTTAGTGGCTCGCCACCATCGTCCTTGTTCTGTCACACACTGTCCCTTGCGCCTTTTAGTAGACATTAAGCCACCGAATGACAAAAACGCACCACAAACTGTACATCTACAAACGTGTTAATGCCAAGAGAAAGGACGCATCGGGCGCGTTCGTCTCAGGATGGCATGCTTTCAGACGACGTAAGGCGTTATTCAAATATCTTTTTTTTTTTTTTTTTTTTTTTCGAGTCTGGTCCAAAACTTTGTAGGATACACGAATGGCCTCAAGAATCGCACTATAAAGAAGCATACCCCTCTCCAAACAGAATACGAAAACCGCGTTTTCGGAAACTATAATGTCAAGCGGCTTTCGTCTTCTACTTTTTCCGTAACTTTGGAATAACCTTGATAGGCCTCATTGCTGACATTTGAGTTCTCTAGATAGAAATCTGTCCATACAAAAAAAATATCGTTTTTGGCATCTTTATACAATTATCGGACAGAAATATAATCTAACTGCAAAGAAAATTTAAGACGCACCTGTTT